>JAJOZX010006504.1:207500-260052 GCA_023014485.1 Bathynomus jamesi | reverse complement strand
AATATATCATATATTACACTACCGGTCAAAAGTTTAAGTACACCTACTAATTTCCAATGTTTTGCTGCTTAGCTCATGACATAAACTTCAATGTAAACTTAAGAGTACTAGAGATGAATTTGCTTACCTGGCTTTCATATTGTATGCTTCAGTGCATCTGCCTATGCAGTGTGTTGTAACACAGAAGCTCTTCAAAATAGCCTTCAAAATGTGTTCATTTAGTCTAGCATGCAACCTAAAATTAATGCCATTAAGCTCTGCACAAAGGTCCAAAAACGTTTAAAAGTCTTTACTGGGGTAGTGGTGTTTCTTCAGGAGTAGTTAATACATGTGTTTCAGTTATTAACATGCGCTGCAGGTCTTTACATATAAAACCCTTGCAGAGGAGCTAACTGTTTAGTTTAAGGTATAATGTGTGTTTCAAAAGCAAAAAATGGGTGTCAAAGCTCAGTTAACAAAAAAAGACAGTCGATTGTAACTTTGAGAAATGAGAGCCAATCACTGAGGCAAATTGCAAACAATTAAAGTTTCTGTGAATGCAGTTGCTTGTGCCATTAATCGGTACGAAGAAACTGGTCAAAATAAGGACAGAAAAATGTCAGGGCGACCAAGAACCACAACAGACTCAGAGGACAAGTATATCCAAGTCACCAGTCTGCGCAACAGACTCCTCACAGCACCTGAAATCAAAAGCCCGCTGAACAACTCCAGAAGTACAACAGTTTCAAACATGAACTGTTCAGAGAAGACTGAGAGGGGCAGGATTAAAAGGACGAACTGCAGAAGAAAAACCAATACTGAGACTCCAGAACAAAAAGAAAAGGCTAGCCTGGGCTGAAATACACCAAAATGGACTGTTGAGCAGTGGAATTGTCCTTTGGACTGACGAATCAAATTCGAAGTTTATGGATCCAAACGCAGAGTATTTGTGCGGCGCAGAGCGGGTGAAAGAATGACACAGCAGTGTGTTGTGCCAACAGTGAAGCACGGTGGAGAAAGTGTAATGGTCTGGGGATGTTTTGCAGGGGAGCAAGTTGAGATCTCCACAAAGTCACTGGAATACTGAACCAGCATTCTACAACGCCATGCCCATCCCATCTGGACTGCGACTAGTTGGCCAACAGTCATAATGCAGCAAGGACAAAGGTCCTAAAACACATTTCAAGCTGTGTCAAAATACCTGAAGCAGAAAGAACGGCGCAGTTATGGAATGGCCAGCACAGTCCCCGGATCTGAACACCATCGAGCTAGTGTGGGATGAACTGGATCGACGAGTGAAAGCCAGGCAGCCATCCACTGCTCAGAAGCTCTGGGAAACTTTTAAAGAGTGCTGTCAGCAACTTTCACCAGACTATTCTTCTTTCTCTTATTGAGCGCATTCTCGAATTTGTTCTGCTGTAATGCTGCTAGAGGAGGCTATTTTGATGATCTAAAATTTAGATTTTGCTTTTGGTAAATTGTCATGATTTGTTGTTATTTAAGTTCCCATGTTTGTACTTAGAATTTGTCATGATAACTTAGTTAATAAAAAAAAAAAACTTTAAACAATTTGAAATTTATGAATATTTCGGGGTGTACTTAAACTTTTGACTGGTAGTATACACACACACACACACATATATATATATATATATATATATAATAAAATATATATATAATATATATATATACACAGTATATATAATATATTATATATATATATATATATATAATATATATTATATTATATATATATACAGTATATATAAATATATAATAAATATATTATATATAATAAATATATATATATATATTATATATAATATATATATATGAATACGCGTATGTTTGCATATAAAACTAGGCGTGTTATGCGTTTAATTCTATCTGTGAATCTGTATGGCACCCTCGTGTTATCCAGAGACATTTCAAAGAGACATTTAAATGCTGTCATTAACTCGAGTGCAGGGGACTAATACGTAAAAACACTTCTCGGAGCGAAAGCGCTAGTGTTATTCTCGGATGATGAAATATGTGCCAGGTTGTATTAATTTTATCCTGTTGTCTAGTAATCAGTCTCTCGGTTTCGAATCCTGTTGGTATGTACAGGGTGTCCCAGAATTAACTATCTATTTCAATGAAATCGGACAAATTTTTTAAAAACACTTTTATTTATGTTTATCATGTTTAATATGTGTTAAAAATGTATAAATTTCTAAATTTTTTTCATAATTTTATTTTCATAATTTTTTCATTATCTGGTCCAATGAAAGACCGTCTGAAGTCATAGAATGGCAAAGAGACTCTCCAAAAGTTAACGTGTGGCTTGGAATGACCAAATCCAAATTTATGGCCCATTCTTCTTTGCGTAAGCAACTGTAACAGGTACCGTCTACCTTGATATGCTTCAGCAGTTTCTCGAACCACAGCTTCTTGATTATGGCATTCTTGATAATGTTGTGTTTCAACAAGATGGAGCACCATAAATTTTGGATTTGGCCATTCCAAGCCACACGTTAACTTTTGGAGAGTCTCTTTGCCATTCTATGACTTCAGACGGTCTTTCATTGGACCAGATAATGAAAAAATTATGAAAATAAAATTATGAAAAAAATTTAGAAATTTATACATTTTTAACACATATAAACATGATAAACATAAATAAAAGTGTGTTTTTAAAAATTTGTCCGATTTCATTGAAATAGATAGTTAATTCTGGGACACCCTGTATAATAATGGTGTGTGAATATACTGTGTCACACAAGTCATTGTACAAGATTAAATGCTATAATAATTGTCTTCAGAGGGTTTGATTGTATTATTTTACATAATCATATTTTTTATATTAATTTTACATAAAAATGCATTTGATTTGGAATATTACATTCATTTTTAATTTATTAGAATTATAGAATCAAAATTCTGAAATTGATTAATATATTTATCACACTTTACATACACTGATTTGTTTTAGGTTAAGTTAATTTGAGTTAACCTAACCTAGCGTAACCTAACCCCCTAAAAGTAGGTCATACGAGAAAAGCGACTTATTTAAAAATTCGATGTAAATGGTAAAAAACATGGCATACTATTGGCGCTGTTTGGGGATTTAGCTATATATATATACTTTAATCTGTGAACCATTTAAGTCATTAAAGGAAATTTAATTCACTCTATCGCATTCGAGGTTTTTATTTTTTAAGCTTTTAATTTCGTTAATGTGTCTTATCTTTGTTATCTCTGACCACTGTTTCTGTTCGAATTATTGTGCTTTGACCTACATACTTCACCACTTTCATTCATGAGCTTAATCTTACGTCCGCCCCTGACGTTTACTCGTATTGATCTAGATGGCTGCCAGCTGATAAAATGAACTTATCGTACGGTGCCGCAGAGATGTCCCGTGTTAGCGCTTTTTGCAATTTTTTTTTTTTTAAATGCATATGTTTTATAACGCTAATAAATTGAATAAGGTAAATTGCTATGAAATGGTTAAAACCTCTACTCTTATGGATGATACTGTAATACAGATGACAATTTTTTTTCAATTCGGTCCTATTTCGTTCATTGGAGGAACAATTTTAAATTCTTTTTTTTGTTGTCGCAAATGAAAACGACATTTCAAGTAACTAGATTGTTTCTTTTGATATTCATATACTTTATTATCCATTGAGAGTTTTATAATTCTCTCTCTCTCTCTCTCTCTCTCTCTCTCTCTCTCTCTCTCTCTCGAGAGAGAGAGAGAGAGAGAGAGAGAGAGAGAGAAATATATTTCCATCGTAGAAATGGTGTACCTGTTACAACCATTTCTGGATTTTAATTGCCTTAAAATATATCCTCTCAACTACATCTGCTGTGAAATATATGTAAGAACATCTACAGAGAGGACACCCATCCATCCTTAACCATGACAAATGGGGGTCCCAACCCGACCTTCCCAAAATTCGAAAAACCCCTCGAGAATTAAACAACTTCGAATATCTGTATAATATAATAGAATACCAACAAGCCTTGTTGTATAATTACTACATCCTCCCCACCTCTCCATCTTATTTTACAATGTGGAATTAGCGTGATGGAGGAGAGAGTTGCCCTCCGTAGTTATTTACTTCTTACACAGGCAGTTCCCAGACGAGATTCATCTACTTCTTTCTCTTCCACATAAAACTTGTAACTACTTTCATGTGTTTAGGAATTTAGGTCACTGACTGACAGTGCCTTGCTGTATGCTTCACAGTGCCCTGAAGTGCCCTTGACGGCAAAACGTTAGCGCATGATGGTGTTCCCTGAACGGGTTTGTAGGCTGGCACTCTGGCACTGGCTCGTGCGACGATCTCACACACACGCACAAAATTATATGTTCGCTTCGGTGGGATAGTGGTTAGCACCGCTAACAAAGTCCAACGGCCCCGGTTTCGATTCCCAGCGAGGGCAGGCGACGAGCAGCTCATCCAGCTCTTTGTCCTTCCATTAGTTGGTAAATGAATGGATACCATAAAAATTCCCTAAATGAGGCGGGATGCTGCATAGGGGTCGAACACAGGTAGATCTTGAACATTTTTTCAAAACCCAGTTATATATATATATATATATATAATATATATATATATATATATATATATATATATATATATATATATATATATAATATAAGGAATGCATAGCTTTAATAGGTATCGATAAGGAGATATATTTAGTTTACCGATTAATTGGTATCGGATTTATTAAACCATCGGCGATAACTAATGTATTTAATGTCATGTTTAATATTTAATACTGCATTGAAATGCTTCGAATTAATTTAACAAATTCGTAATAAATAATACATAAAATTCGTTACTTTAATTTCAAGACTTATATAAAATAAAATACATTCAGAAAAGACTTTTTTATTCAAAGTTTTAGTTTAAAAATAAAGAAAAAACCTTAAATTTATCGTTTGCATGTATTTTATTTTATTTTATTTCCTGATATGTTTCTTCTGTTTCGAACTATTTCGAAATTTGGTTTTTTAATAGCAGTAATTTTTTTATTTTTTTATATTTTTTTATCCTTTAAACAAAGTATAAAAGATTTGTTATTATTTTAAACTAAATATTCTTATTTAGCAAATTTACTCGCTTACATTATTCACATTTTGGGTTCCTTTTTCCGACGGCTAAACTGAACCCCACACACAAACAGGCGGAAGTATTTTTAAAAACGTTACATTTCAGTACGAAATATATTATTATTTCCCGTTGGACATTACAGTTCCATTGGTACTGAAAGTGTTAAATTATACCTAACAGACCTGGTAAAAAACGGGTGAAAGAAAAAAATTACTGACAAACGCCAAGAGAATAAACTTTTTTTAAATAATTTACATGGTCTAATTTCAATTTGATAGCTGCACGCAAAACCTTAAAAATTCGGATCGTTACAGACTGAATATATTCGCAGCTAATTAGATTTTGGGGGATTGTAATTCACCCCCTCACCTCCCAAATAATAGAACTGTATTGCGGGAAACCTTATTTTCCCCTCTTTTTTTTTTTCATCTTCCTCGTTTATCGAATGATGATGATGATGAAAATGAGTTTTTAGGCAAAAAACTCCGTATAGGAATACTTTGTACTTCGTATTTTAATTAAATTCTAAACCAACACTGCCAAACTTTAACTCTTATTTCATGACCTGGGTTAAAATATATCCTTGGTAAAGTATACCCTTGGCGTAATTTACCATGGTTATCTGGTTATCAAATAAGGGTTAAATACTATACTGTATGAAAGGAATAAATGGATCGCTCCAAGTACGAGAGTCTGATTTCCATTTTTATATTAATATAACCATTTTGGTTATAAACTGGTAAATAAACCCTCTAAAAAGAAAAAAGAGGTGGAGGAAAATAATAATAATAATAATAATTAATCGGCAGTACAGATAATACCGACTGATTAATTAGTATCGATACATCCCTAATATACAGGCTGGTTCAAAAGTCCCTATCTATTTTGCTGAAATAATTATATTTATTTTATTTCCTACAGGGCATAGATGATGATGGATGTACGAGAACGTATGATGGTAGTAACACTCCGTATCCAAGGGAAGAAGCAGTGCAAAGAAATTCGAGAAAAATTCGTAACAAAATTTCGCAAACCAAGACCTACAGACAAAGCAATTCGCGAGCTGGTCAATAAATTTAAAAGAACAGGATCTGTTCATGATGAGGCAAGATCCTGACGTCCGAGTACCTCTCAAGAAAATGTCGAGTTTGTAAGAGATGCCTTTGAAACAAATCCTAGAATGTCAACTCGCGCAGCATCACGTAGACTGAGCATACCAAAAAAGACTGTTCTAAGGGTTTTAAAACCAACATTAAAAAAGAAAAGTTACCATATTCGAGTGCTACACGAGTTACACGAAGAGGATTATCTAAGACGAGCCGCCATGTGCACAGAATTTATTGAAAAAAAATCATACCGAAAACTTACCACATTCTCTTCAGCGATGAGGCGTCATTCCACACATGCGGAAAGGTTAATCGACATAATCGCCTTATCTGAGCTAGTAAAAACCAACCTAGTTCTACGAATGGGAGAGATATTCTCCTAAAGTTAATGTCCAGTTGGATATTACAAGATCGAAGATTTACGGACCTTTTTTCTTTGAAGAAACTACGGTAACAGGGCCAATTTATCTTGACATGCTTCAGCAGTTTCTTGAACCCCAGCTTCGTTCAGATGGCATTCTCGACACTGTTGTCTTTCAACAAGATGGAGCTCCATGTCACTACGCAAACATCGTTCGGGCGTACTTTAATGAGCCTATTACCAAATCGCTGGATTGGACGTGGTGGAAACGGGCCCTGGGCAGCACGATCTCAGGATTTAACACCATTAGACTTCATTGCGTGGGTCTTTATAAAATCTGAACTTTACCAAACAAGATTTACGGACTTGAAGGATCTGCGAACCCGCACTGTCGCGGCAGTCGCTAAAATAACCCCAGAGATGCTTGAGAATGTGTTTCGCAATGCAGGGACAGATTTGAGATTTGCAGAGAGACTGATGGTGATCACATCGAATCTTAACCCTTTCAGGCCTATTGGGACTAATATCCCAGCAAAATTTGAAAGGCTTTTGGCTTTTATTCATATAAAAAGTCGTCACGAAAGGGTTAACCTAAGCTTGATAAATAAATAGAAATAATTATGTAACTACATTTTATCCTAAAATACTATTAATTCAGCAAAACTGGGACTTTTGAACCACCCTGTATAATAGCTCGCGCCTCTTGGTCCAGTGGAACAATTTCCCTATAATCGAAGTAAAAACACTGAAGTCGGAGGTGCTTCGATTCCCGATGGTATTGATAAAATTGTGTTATCGCAATGGGTCGCATTTGTTGGCTTCAGCGCTGTGCAGTTTCTGGCCCTCTTGACTCTTTATCATCATCTTTTAATATATACTTATGTATGTAATGTGAGAGTGAGGTCATTGAGTGAGAATGGGGACGAAGAATAAAGTCTAAAATTGATTAATGTGCGAGCATCGAAGCCGTTCAGACGGAGAGTGAATTTTTTTCCGTTTTGCCAAGTCTTGCGTTGTTTATTTAAGTTTATCCAAGTTCGCAATAAACAAAATTTATTTGTACAGAGGGTTGACAAAAGTGAATAGACACCTTCGGTTCTTCATTTTTTTTGTTAATAAAAATCAATGAAGAATAACGGTTTTATTTTTGAATGAATAATTTAGAATTGTTTGCTTTCCCCTTTCCATCATGTAAAGGTGACACGCGTACGATATTCCATTGATGAGCTTTGCCATTTATTTTGAGGGCAATGATCGTGGTGTCTATTTACTTTTGTCAATCCTTCTGTATGTATCTCTTGGTGAGTGAAATGTAATTTTAATTTAAATGTAAATTTGTAGAGAGTGAAAACTGTTTAATAATTTTAATATTAACGTTACATATTTTTTTTTTTAAATATAAGGCGAGATAACCGAGTATATTTCTATATACAGGGTGGCCCGTAAATCCCAATCGGACTTTGATTTTTGTATTTCGATTAATTACAACCGATTGGAACTTACAGGCCACCCTGTAGAACCGAGTTAAAATTGAAAGAGGGAGCGAGTATAAGAATAGTTTATATACAGCGCGTGCCGTTATGGAAAGTTGCTGTAAGGTACGCATAATATACTAATTGTCATGAAATGATTGTCGGACGCAGTTATGAATGCGTTCCGTTGTACAATGATATAGACTATATATATATATAAAGTTCATGAATTTGGTGGCGATTGTTTTATCGAATTTGTAATTATTGATACGCAGGTGCAGGTGTGGGGCAATGAATGCGGGAAGGAAGCTACCTCGTCATCCGTGATTTGAGTGAATAGTCCAGGCAATCTAGAGCAAAAATAGCTTCAACCTGGGCAAAATTGCTTCAGAAGCTTTCTAAACTGTTTCCAGCTCAGGAACCATTGCAGAATAACATATCCAAAATCCGACAAAATTGGACCCCGGGAACACCCCCAAAAATGAAATTCAAAATGGCGGACTGGCAGTTTCCTACGAAATACAATAAATTTTAATTTCGCTTTGTAGAGAGAGTTATGACGTTTTTCTTGATCAGTAAAATGTTTTAAAACACATTTTCGTTTCTAAATTAACCTATATGACACTAAAAATTGTATTAGGCAGCTAGTATAAACTATGACGTCACGTAATGTAAATAAAATATACTGTATGGAGTGTATGTGAGAATGGACATGCTACATCTTTATAAACTTATATTATATACAACTCTTTAATTCCTACTACCCACTATCAAATCTGCGATTTGTGCTTGTCATTTTCTTTAAAACTGTTATTATGTACTCCTTTAAATACTGCAACACAGTTTATAATTTGTGTTTTCTGTTCAGACTGACTCGGTGTACGGCTGACTCGGTGTGCGTCCGCCTTCAAGAATGCAGACCCCTGAAGAATTGTGCGTGATTTGTAAGGAGAAATTGGACAGCGGACAGGAAGTGGTTCACATCTCGCAAAAGGAGCAGATGGTATAAATGCATCCAGCCGCAGCCGTGGAAGCGATGTTGTTGCAACAGCTGGAATAAGTGTTCACGTTGTATGTAGGAAAAAGTTTACGGATAAAAAGACCATTGAATAAAGAAGCGACAGACCGGAGCCGAGGCAATACCAAGGAAAAGTGCTCGTTTTCATGAATACGCATTTTCCAGTGCTACTCACTGTTTGTTTTGTGATACCTTTGTGGACTTTTTTTCCAAACAAAACCAAAATCAGAGCATGTCAAAATAAGAACTACAGAGTTCTCCGAAACCATAAAAAGGTGCTGTGAAAGCCGCTGCGATGAATGGTCGTTTAATGTAAAAGGCCGTCTGGAGTATTATCTTCGTGATCTTCTGCTGCAGATTGTGTCTACCATCACACCTGCAGCGTAAATTTTCGAAGTGGAAAAAACATTCCTCGCGCATACTCCGACGACGATCATGATTCGAAGAAAGGGAGACCAACTAATGAAGAGCAACACCAAGCATTCCTTCAGACCTGTGCTTACCTGGAAGAGAATGATGATGAACAACTGTTGATTGGAGACCTAATTTCCAAAATGGAGGAATATCTTCAAGGAAGTCAGAGCTCTGTCTACGAACGCAGGCACATGAAGAGAAAGCTTTTAGAACGTTACGGAGACAAGATCATAATCAGGTGAAAGTGGGAAGGCAGATGTAGTAACACTACGAGAGACAGCTAATGAAATTCTTATAGATTATCACAAAAGTCGAAAGAATGTGATATAGATATAGAGCTACAGAAGATTTACCTAGTAGAAGCTGCTGCAAAAATAATCAGAAGTGATATCAAGTCTGTCGACTCGCCTAGAAAAGATGTGTATCCATCTCCAAATGACATCACTGCAGAAAGTGCTCTTCATTACATTCCCAACAGTCTGAAATTGCTATTATCAAAAGCATTTGCGGGACAGGATGCTTCAAGAAAATAGGTGCAATTGGGCAGAGCATTATGCAAGCAACCGTCCTAGAGGATTACTATGTCCATACAGATCGGTTGTCGGTTCAGCTACACCACAACTTTAGGTCAAGGTACCTTATTGACGTTCTCCATCAGCTGGGTTACTGTTCGTCGTATGCAGAAGTAACAAGATTCGAAAGAAACGCGGCGCTGGCAAGTGGGTCTGGCTCTTTTACTGTTGATGAAAACACTGCAGTCCTTCTAGCAGCAGATAAACGTCGATCATGATGTCTGCACTTTGGATGGAAGAATACTTTTCATGGAATGGGTATGATTGCCGCAATAACTCCGAAGATCAAGATCCACCCTTCTATTCACAGGCGTAATGTTGGTGACAATGACATTAAGAAGATTGCAACCGTTGACATTAGGGAAATAGACACGCGAGAAGCATGTTGAGGGACATCTCATTCCGCGAACTTCCAGTACCCACTGCCACCATAAGTCGACTTAGTCTTCTCTGGCAGATATCTTCAGCGAAAGATCAGGTCCAAGTTGGTCCGGAACAATGCAGGCAATTCCGGTGGATCAAGTGTCTCACATCCAGGTGTGGCGTCGATCACGTTCCTTCCCATCATAGATATGTCGCCAACTGATATGACCTGCATATTTTCGACATACTATATTTGAGCAAGATAGCACGCGATCAAAAAGTCCCATGCATTATTACCTTTGATCAGCCTTTGTTCTGGAAAGCTTCCCAAATCATCAATGAACAGAGAGACCTGCAGGACATTGTTTTAATGCTGGGATCATTTCACACACTGATGAATCTTTGGAGCAGTCGGTACTCTTATGAATGGTTCAGGATTGTCTGAAGTACTTCAAGAATATACGGACCAAATGCCGTGCAACACATGATGTCTGGAAAAGCTGTTTCAAGAGCGATACGTGGTCATATGATAGTAGATGCAGCTCTTAGTACTTACTAGTCGCAGACGTTTTCCCTCGTAATGAAGATGGAACTCCTCATGACCTCCATAAGGAAGCTTGTGACCTGCTCGACGATGTTATGACCGCCAAACATCAGTTGAGGATGTGGAATCTTCGAATGCATTGTCTCAGATTGCTACCACTTTGGATGCGAAGAAAACTGACCTACAATCTACTTCGCAAACAAGTCAACTCGGTTGGAATATCAGCGAATGATCAACATTGCACGTTCCTTGATAACAGCAGACAGACCGGCTCGTGGGATTTGCACTTGCAAGCTATGCTGGAGACCCATCCCCATAATTGCAGCAGCCGGACATCACAATTACCTGAAATCGATATACCTGTACCTGCAGAAAATGTTAAGTTTGCCTTCTGAAAATCCAGCCGTTAACAAATGTTCAGGAAGGTAAGTTTGTGGTAAGAAGAAGCGACAGATTATGGGCCGGACTCGGCACAGACCTGGTGATAGAACAAGTACTAATGCGTTCCCTGAAAAGCAGAGGCGGACTGACACGCGGAAGTGGAGTTACAGATCCAAAGGACAACGTGGCTCTTTTCTATGCCTCTGTGTTCCACTATAATTAGCAATGCAGGAATACACAGAGTTTTTGTTGGAAAGTAGTGAACAGCACAAGGAAATGAGGGGAAGTAGACAAATCAGGGACAGTAATGACATGAAGAGAAAGTACTTGAACGTCTGGAATCCTTATCCCCATTCCATTCTACCTCGGGTCTCTGCAACATTGTAACAGGGCTAACTGCTGATCCTGGAGTAACGTTCATCATTTGCATTCAATCGGTACGAACATTGTCGTAAAAATGATTGGGAAACAAGCCTTTACATATTCTGCCAAAAGATCTCAAAGTGAAAACACTAGGATCTGCTTCTGCCGTTGTGATCACTGATGCTTCAGATATAGAAGTAGATCCTGCACTACTTTTTCAGAGAATGATGACTGTTGCCACTGGCGGAGACATGAATCTTGAAGATGTCATGTGTTACGAACTGTGTGCATATCCTCCTGCATTGTTCGAATCACGAAGTATCTTGAGGAAACCCGATAAGTCTCAGCTAGCTCATGCAATAATCAAATACACTGACACTTTACGCATGGAAGAAGTTCAAGAAATTCAGTGCACAGACCAGTACGTATTGGATGGTGGATCTCTACTACATCGTGTTTCCTGGCGTCAAGATGAAACATATGACAGCATCGCCAACTCATATGCCGATTTCACTCTGAAAACATATGGAAAAGCAATCATTGTTTTTGATGGCTACAGCAGCTCTCCTACGATCAAGGACATGACCCAGAAGAGACGCAGCACCAAGACAAGCAGAAATGTGAATCTCAGTCCAAGCATGAAGTTGTTGGCCAGAATGAACACTTCTTGGCTAATGAAAACAACAAGCAAGCATTTATTTCCCTCGTAGGTGAGATGTTGAAGAAGCACGGGTGTACTGTTCACAACGCAGATGGGGATGTGATGTGGAACATCGTTCGTGCAGCAGTTTCCTCATCAGAAAATGCAACTACAACAATAATAGGGGAAGACACCGACTTGCTGATTCTCCTTCTGTACCATGCCAAGGGCAGTGGTTTCAAGTTGTACTATCGCAGCGATATAAGACGGGGACCATCTCCTAATCCTGTGTATGATATTCTCAGCATTCAATCATGTTAAGCAATGACATCTGCAAGTATCTCCTGTTTGTGCATGCTTTCACGGGCTGTGATAGCACATCCAGAATTTTTTCGATCGGTAAAGCCAAAGCATTCGACACACTGATGAAGGTGGCTGAACTCCGTTCAGTTGCAAATACATTCTGTTCTGATTGTTGCCAACACTCTGACATTGAAGCCGCTGGAAGAAAGGCAATGCTTCTGTTGTATGGCTGCAAAACACTTGAATCCACTAACGCACTACGTCATCGAATGTTAGTTGAAAAGGTAGCTACAGCTAAATCTTTTGTTACACCCGAACGTTTGCCACCTACCGATGCGTCCACAAAGTACCACAGCTTTCGCACATACTTTCAAATACTAATCTGGAAGTCTACAGAAGAGAAGATCGATGCAGAACAGTGGGGTTGGTATGTAAAGAATAATTCCTACTACCCTACAGCCTGCGACAAGCCACCAGCTCCAAATTATCTACTCAACATGATCCGTGCTCCTGCAAGACGAAATGTGCTACTTCAAGATGTGGATGCAAGCGTAATGGAATGCCCTGTTCAGCCGCTTGTGGCGAGTGCCAAATCAGTGGTTGCGATAACAACCCAAGTACCGGTAATCTATCCGATGATAGTGATGAAGAGGATTAATTTCTGTATGTTTGTGACCAGGTATCACTTCTTCTGTAATGAACATAACTTGAAACTGGGAAAAAAATAATTTTGCATTATTGATTATAAAAATCTGTAAAAAGCTATATAAATTATATTTGCGTAATAACTGGTTGTGTTGTATATTGTTGAATTATTTAAAACATTACAACTGAAAGAAAAAGCATCAAATGTATCTCTAAATAAAAGCGTAAATTATATATTTTTTTTTTTCGTAGGAAAACATCCAGTCCGCCATTTTGAATTTCATTTTTGGGGGTGTTCCCGGGGTCCAATTTTGTCGGATTTTGGATATGTTATTCGGCAATGGTTCCTGAGCTGGAAACAGTTTAGAAAGCTTCTGAAGCAATTTTGCCCAGGTCTAACTACAAATTGCCTGGACTAGAAGCCTTCATACGAGGTAAGTGAATGGATTCCTCATTTAAATTGTACGGATAGTGGTACGTGGTCACGTAATTTTAATGAGTAAATTCTAAGAATTATTACTGTGACAAGTTTGATAGCTTACTCACGGATTACTTTACTCTTTGTAATGATGGTTCACGTTTTTATTTGCTAATTACAAATTTATAAAGAAAACTTTATTGGTTTTTGAAAACGTTAAGGTTGTATTGTATTCTTATAGGTACTTCTTTTGGGCTTCATTTTTGGGAATCGAAGCTTAGCGTAAATTTATCACGGTCGGCCGATACTGGGTGACGCTGCTTCTCGCGATTCGTTTGGTTCTGCAGTAAGGAGGGACCAAGGCAAATGCCCACCAGAACGCCACCCCCAATAGAAGAAGAAGAAGAGAGCTAAAATCAAGATCCAAAGTTTTCGAGATGCCTGAACACGCTGCGTTTGGAAGATTGGAGGTCATTGACAAGGGGAAAGATGGATTGAAGAAAATTGTTCCAGAGTTCACCGGTTGAGTAGATGAAAGATTGAAAATACCAATTAACTCTTGCGTTAGAAAGTTGAACAGAAAAGGGCAGAAAAGGAGAGTTCGGAAGAGCAGTGTCCGTCATAATAGCGATAGTAAAAAGAGAGAGAGAGAGTTACAAGGAAAAGAAGAACCTCAAAAGGCCTTGCGGCCCATACCGAGGAGGTACCAATGGCAACGGGTGCCAGGGAAAATTTTGTGAAAGTTTATTTTTCTTTCAACTATCCTAGCAGTAGTAGAAAACTGGACAGAAAAGTAGAAGGCTCTCTCCCCACCCTCCGCTCCCTCCCTGCCAGAGGCAGGTACGGAAAAAGGTTGAAGAAAATACCTTGACCCTGGAAAAGTAGCCAAGGAAATTTTACAGGAAAGTGGAGAATATATAAATAGCTCTATATTTAGCTTGCTCACAGAGACACCGAGCAAGCGAACTCCTGCAGAGTTTTCTGAGGTTTTAATCTTAAACTATGAGTGTGTTCAGTACTTTGTCTAGCCTATTTTTAAACAGATTTACACTGACTGGAAACAACCTCTGAGGGAAGTTGGTTCCAGATATTAACTATTTTATAGGAAAAGAAATTTCCGCAGACTGAGGTCCTAAATGTCTTTACACACTCAAATAGTGTGCAAGATTTCGTCTACCCTTTTCTTGAACTGATCCACAGAGGAACTGTTCACAACTTCCGAAGGTAACCTGTTCCATGTGTCACAGATCTTATACGTAAAGTAATTCCCACACACACTAGTCCTAAACCGTTTCAAATCCAACTTCCAACCATTGTTGCGAGTTGGGTTATCATTTAAACTAAACATACTTCTAAAATCGACATCGTTGAACCCGCGTAAGAGCTTGAAAACCTCGATCAGTTGACCGCGCAGCCTCCGAGTTTCAAGCGAAAACAAGTTCAGGGCGCGTAACCGTCGATTGTAGCCCATATGCCTAACGGAAGGGATTAACTTTGTGGCCCTCGCCTGCACTCGCTCCAGCCTCTCAATATCTTTCCTGAGGGTGGGCGACCAGAACTGCACAGCATACTCCAGGTGCGGCCGAACAAGGGAATTGTACAGTGAGAGCACAATCTCCTTGTTCCGAAACTGAAATTGCCTCCTGATATAACCCAATAGTTTCTGGGCTTTCTTTTCCACCTCTACACACTGTTTCGTAAACTTAAGGTCGCTGCTAATTAGCACACCCAAGTCCTTTTCTAAATCAGTCACCTCGATATTACTACCCAACATCGAGTAGTCCGACTTGGGATTGGCGTAGCCAATGTGCATCACTTTGCATTTACCCAAGTTAAACGGCATTTGCCATTTTTCGGACCACTCTCCTATCCTACCTAGGTCCGCACGCAGTTCCTCGATCGCTTCGGGCGTCCCAACATTGGCCCCAAGCTTGGTGTCATCAGCGAATTTGGCGATCCGACTGACGATGCCACCGTCGATATCATTTATGTAAATGATAAACAACAGCGGCCCCAAAACGGAACCCTGAGGAACCCCACTAGTGACCGAGGCCCAACCCGAACTAGCACCTTTAATTACAACCCTCTGCCGCCTATTCTTCAGCCAGTTTTCAATCCACCTACCTATTTCCCCACCGATACCCAGCGCGCGCACTTTCGCCATTAGCCGGCGGTGAGGTACCTTATCAAAGGCTTTCTGAAAGTCGAGATAAAGTATATCAATCGCCCTACTCTTATCGTACTCACCCAACATGACGTGGAAAAACTCGAGCAAGTTGGTGAGACACGACCTATGCCGTCTAAACCCATGTTGGGAGTCCCCAAGCAGCTTGTAGGAATCCAAATGGTCAACGATCCTATCCGCTATTATCCCCTCTAATAATTTACCTACAACTGAAGTGAGATTAATGGGACGATAGTTCCCTGGACTTTCGTGATCCCCTTTCTTAAAGATAGGGGTCACGTTGGCTTCCCTCCAGTCACCAGGTACCTGGCCCGTCTCCAACGATTTGTTAGAGAGAGAGAGAGAGAGAGAGAGAGAGAGAGAGAGAGAGTCAGTAAGAGGTGGGGAAATGATATGAAAAGCCTTTGATAGCACCTGGTCAAGTAAAGTTGCGTGGGTTAAGCCATCCCACACACGAAAAGCGTACTCCATACAGAGGCGGACAAAGACCCCTGTACAGAGATAGCAACTGAGTGGGGATGAAGAAACTGCGGAGCCGGTGCAGCACACCTAACCTCTGAGAAACTGTTTGAGAGAAAGAATATACGTGATCTTTCTAAGAAGGATCGCGAGAAAAGGAAACTCCAAGAACTTTAAGAGAAGAGGAAGGATTGAGTTGCGTATTATTGAAGATAAGGGGGCTCGTCGCGCGGAAGATTGCGACGAGTAGGCGGATAAAACTGAGTTTTTGAGGCATTGAAAGTCGCGAGGCGCACCATAGCCGTCCCACGCGAAACATAGAGTAACTGTTGAGAGGGGTATCCGGAAAAAAGCCCCCGGAGGAAAAAATCCCCCATCTAAATCCCTCATCCCCTATCTCAATTTTTATTTCAGTTAAACATTGCCCCTAAATGACGCAGTCAGAATCTTCTAGAAATACGAAATTAATTATAAATTATATATTAAAATCAATATAAATTTGCTTAAAGTTGGTTAAGTTTTTATTATGAAATATTTAAATGGAATATAAAATATTTCGCTCACAGAAAATAGTTAATTAATCGTTTTAGTAATTAATAAGTAAGTTTGTTTGTTGGTTACAAGACAAGTAAATTTCTACGTAGGTTACATTTCTTCTATCTAAATTTTTATTTCAGTTAAACTTTGCCCATCATGGAGTTTGTAAAGTCAAAATAAAGGGGGATTTAAATTGTGTTTTGAAGGCTACGTCTATGTTAAGCAAAAGGACTTAGCAAATCATGTTGTAGCTTATGAGTGTGTACAGCGTCGTGCCAATGCGCAATGCAAAGCTAGGCTTAAAGTGAAAGATAATGAAATTGTTGGAAGAGTGAATATTCATACGCATGCGCCTGATCCAAGTAATATGCAAACTCTCAGTGCTTTGCAAAACATGAAAGCGAAAGATACGCATGACACCCCTCAGCAGATAATTTCACAAGAAATTGAAGGGATTGATGAAGGGGCAGCAGCAAATCTGCCAACAATAAGGTATTTAAAAAGAAATCTGAGGCAGTGTAGGCAAAGGAGCCAAAATTCAATTCCACTACCGCTAAATACTAAGGATCTCTCTATCCCAGATGAATTCAAGGTTACGAAAAGTAATGAAAACTTTCTCTTGTATGACTCTGGTACTGAAGGTCCCATAATTTTATGTTTCGGCACTTGGAAGAATTTGTCCTATCTTGAGTCTCATAAGAATTGGTTTATGGATGGAACTTTCAGCCTAACACCCTCTTTGTTTGCGCAAGTATACACCATACATGCTTTAGTTAATGGAACTATGACGCCTTGTATATATTCTCTTTTACCTAACAAAACTGAAGCCACCTATACACTAATGCTTAATGAAATTAAAAGTTTGAATGGAAATTTAAACCCAGATAGCATTATGGTCGATTTTGAGAAAGCTATGCACAAAAGTATAAAATCGGTCTTAGAAACCGAAATTAAAGGATGCTTTTTTCATCTAAGCCAAAACATCTACAAGAAAATTCAGGAGTCTGGCCTTTCACAATCATACGCAAACAATCCTGATTTTGCTCTAAGAATGCGTATGATCTCAGCCTTAGCTTTTTGCCCCTCAGACAAAGTAATTGACGCATTTGAAACACTAGCTGAGGATTTCCGAAGATGCAACATGTATCCTAAATTATTTCGAAGACACATACATTGGGAGACCAAATAGGAGGAACAGGAGACCTCCAATATTTGACATCCAAACATGGAACATGCATACGAGAGTTCAAAACGAGCTCCCCAAAACTAACAATGCTATCGAAGGTTGGCATAGAAGTTTTCGGTCAAATATTAGATGTGCCCATCCAAATTTTGGGTATTCCTAAGAAGCGTACAAAAGGAGCAGGCACTACAAGAAGTTAGCATGCTACAGGCTTGCGCTGGTCATCCTCCAAAACCCCAGAAGAAGAAGTATAAAGATGCAGCGTCTCGAATTAGAAATATTATTAGCTCCTACGAAGATCGTTCCATTTTGGACTTTTTATGGGGCATAGCGTACAACCTTAGCTTTTAATATTGGCTCTTAAATGATTTTTAAATTATTTATATCTTACCTTAGTTTTAATATTGTTTTTTAAATAAAGCATATTTTTAAAGTGACATTAAATCTTTTTAATTTTGATTGCCTTTCTATCCTTTCTATCTTTATAAAATTTGGTCCAGGGGATTTTTTCCTCTGGGTTTTTTTTCCTCTGGTTTTTTTTCCGGGGGGATACTTTACTCGGTTTTTTTTTTCCTCCGGGGGATTTTTTCCTAGATCCGTTGAGAGGGGCGCTTCGTTTAATCGGGTGAAGTGAAGGGTGGAATCATCGGCAAAGGAGTGGAAACGTTAGGGAACGCACTCCTCAACTCGGTTTGGTAGGAGCAACCTTTTTATATTCTTTTGGGATTATTATTATTATTATTATTATTATATTATTATTATTATTGACGCGTGCTATAAAGATTTCGTGAACGGGAAAATATTTTATTATTTAGTCATTAATTAATTTTGGCATGTTATTATGGGAATCGGTGGTCATTCACAGCCCTTATAAGGCTCTATATTAAATATCATGATGATAATTGTTTCAACCGAGTGATCACTCATCATTGTAACACCACTTGTTCGAACTCTCGTGTGAACGCGGAGCTTTTTCAGGACCCTTCCACACGCACCCTACAACTCTGTGTGTGTGTGTGTGGGTCGTTGTTATGAAAGGGCGTCTTAATGAACGTGTGAACAAGTAAAAAGTGTGTGTGTATGTGTTGCCAACATTATTCGTAAACACTCAGACTTCGTAAACAGATGTTTTATTATAAATTCCTTCGAATCAATTTCATACCAGATTTTCGCGATAGAACAATTATTATATATATATACAGTATATATATATATATATATAAAACCGTTGCTGTTCCATGCGTTGGTCTCTCCACACGAAGGTCAAGCTGGTGGCCCCGCCTCTAGGCCTGGCTTGGTGGAGGAGCGAGTTGCTTTCTTGCGCGCTCCACCGTACATAGCCAGGTACACCCGGCTCATCTGGTACCGTCCTGAGCCAGGCATCTAGTCTTCTCTTGAAGACTTCAACTTTGACCCCTGTAACGTTTCTGAGGTGAGGTCCTTTGGAAGCTGGTTAAAAAGTCTTGGCCCCCTGATAACCAAGCTATTTTCCTTCAGTGTTGAGGACGTCCCTTGTCGGGCCTTTAATTTGGGAACATTACACATCCTACCTTTCCTATTTTCTAGTGTTGTTTGAATGATAATTGGGTTTAGTTTGAGGTTTGGTACCAGTTTTTCGGTCATTTTCCATATGTAGATTATGGTGTACCTCTCTCTCCTTCTTTCCAAGGAATACGTACAGATTTAGTTTACGTAGTCTTTCCCAGTAGTTGAGTTCTTTGCTGTGAAATGTCTTTGCGTTTCTTCTAGTTTATTAATTTCTTCCTTTTTATATGGGGACGTCAAAACTGAGCAGTATTCAAGTTTTGGTAGTATAATAAGTGTTTTTAGCAGGGGAATCATTACTCTCCAATCCCTTCTTTTGAACGTTCTTAGTACCTGTCCCGCGACTCTCTCTGCTTTATTTATCGCTATCTGATTTTGTGTTTCGAATTTCGCATCATCGGTCATTATTATCCCCAAGTCGAACACTTTCGTGCTTTTCTGAATTTCCTGTCTATCTGGAGCATAATATGCAGTGTAAGTTCCTCTTTTCTACCATATCTCAAGAGCTGAAATTTCTCGGTGTTGAATGTCATGTTGTTGTCTTCTGAGCATTTGCATATTTTGTTCGTGTACCTCTGCAAGGCCTCCACTTCATTTACATTGCTGATTTTTCTGCTGATCTTTGTATCGTCTGCGAAGGATGTTACTATACTGTTGCTGTTTACTCCGCTGTCTCTCCATACGAATATTATATATATATATATATACTCGGATTCCGCTAATTCAACACTTGGTATTTCGGCTATCCGATAATTCGACTATTTTTCTGCGTGTCGAAATATCATGCAAATTTCGCAAGATTTCGTGAAATTTGCCTGATATTTCGACACGCAAAAAAATCGTCGAATTATATATATATATATATATATATATATATATATATATATATATATTATATATATGCATATAACTGCAATGACCGCGCAGTATATAAATGAATAGAAACGACATAAGTGTTAAGGAACGTTTCTGCACACGGTTCGCCTCATTTTTCATTTATTCGTTATCTTTCCTCCTCGTGTGCAGAAACGTTCCTTAACACTTATGTCGTTTCTATTTATATATATATATATATATATATATATATAAAAGTTCGATTTCCGATTTCAGTTTTTGTAAAAGCAAAATATCAGAGGTTTTTTCGCTTTTAGTTTGAATTATGTGGACATTTTCTTATTTGCTGTAAAATTAAATATTAGATATTCACCTCTTTGAATTATATATTCCTTATGAATTTTTTTATTGATTTGACTTCTTATCACACTGTTAAGGGGTATTTGTTATTCTTCGTCAGTGAAGTGGTTAATAAACTCAAAATATTTAACTTTTTTTCCATTCTCAGCTGACTGTAGTTCACACTTAAAAAATCATTTAGGGGTAGACCTCGAAACATAAAAAAACTTGAAACTTAATCCAAGCTAAACTTGAAACTTAATCCAAGCTAAACTTGAAACTTAATCCAAGCTAAACTTGAAACTTAATCCAAGCTAAACTTGAAACTTAATCCAAGCTAAACTTGAAACTTAATCCAAGCTAAACTTGAAACTTAATCCAAGCTAAACTTGAAACTAATCCAAGCTAAACTTGAAACTTAATCCAAGCTAAACTTGAAACTTAATCCAAGCAAACTTGAAACTTAATCCAAGCTAAACTTGAAACTTAATCCCAAGCTAAACTTGAAACTTAATCCAAGCTAACTTGAAACTTAATCCAAGCTAAGCTTAAACTTAATCCAAGCTAAAGCTTGAAACTTAATCCAAGCTAAACTTGAAACTTAATCCAAGCTAAACTTGAAACTTAATCCAAGCTAACTTGAAACTTAATCCAAGCTAAACTTGAAACTTAATCCAAGCTAAACTTGAAACTTAATCCAGCTAAACTTGAAACTTAATCCAAGCTAAACTTGAAACTTAATCCAAGCTAAACTTGAAACTTAATCCAAGCTAAACTTGAAACTTAATCCAAGCTAAACTTGAAACTTAATCCAAGCTAAACTTGAAACTTAATCCAAGCTAAACTGAAACTTAATCCAAGCTAAACTTGAAACTTAATCCAAGCTAAACTTGAAACTTAATCCAAGCTAAACTTGAAACTTAATCCAAGCTAAACTTGAAACTTAATCCAAGCTAAACTTGAAACTAATCCAAGCTAAACTTGAAACTTAATCCAAGCTAAACTTGAAACTTAATCCAAGCTAAACTTGAAACTTAATCCAAGCTAAACTTGAAACTTAATCCAAGCTAAACTTGAAACTTAATCCAAGCTAAACTTGAAACTTAATCCAGCTAAACTTGAAACTTAATCCAAGCTAAACTTGAAACTTAATCCAAGCTAAACTTGAAACTTAATCCAAGCTAACTTGAAACTTAATCCAAGCTAAACTTGAAACTTAATCCAAGCTAAACTTGAAACTTAATCCAAGCTAAACTTGAAACTTAATCAAGCTCCTTTTTAAAAATAGGAACAATTTAATAAATGTGATAAGTTACCTTTTCTTGAGGTATAAGAGTAGGTACCTCTTAAATGAGGTATTTTAATCTTTTTTACCATGCCATTTTAAACCCTCTACTCTTTGAGGTATAAACAACGTGTGTTTCGCTTAACATAAAAATACAGTATATCTTCAGAGATAGTTTTTTTCGGTTTTTAATTAATATTTAAATGCTCTCTTTAATTTATAAAGAGAGCTAATGTGCTTAATGAGTACTTTGCGGGAGTGTTCACCAGGGAGGATACCCGCGTCATCCCCGAGCCAGCTGTGAGGCACGAAGGTGCTGGCCTGGATAGTGTTAGATGTACCGCGACAGTCGTTGCTCATAGAATAGACAAACTGAGCGCGTTTAAGGCTCCTGGGCCAGACCAGTTTCTCCCCAGTGTTTTGCGAGAAGTGCGCGACCAGGTGGCTCCCCACCTGGCTACAGTCTTCAACAAATCGCTGGTGATGGGCCAGGTGCCTGGTGAGTGGAGGGAGGCCAACGTGACCCCTATCTTTAAGAAGGGATCACGAAAGTCCAGGGAACTATCGTCCTATTAGTCTCACTTCAGTTGTAGGTAATTATTAGAAAGGATAATAGCTGATAGAATCGTTGACCATTTGGATTCCTACAAGCTACTTGGGGACTCCCAACATGGGTTTAGACGGCATAGGTCGTGTCTCACCAACTTGCTCGAGTTTTTCCACGTCATGTTGAGTGAGTACGATAAGAGTAGGGCGATTGATATACTTTATCTCGACTTTCAGAAAGCCTTTGATAAGGTACCTCACCGCCGGCTAATGGCGAAAGTGCGCGCTCTGGGTATCGGTGGGGAAATAGGTAGGTGGATTGAAAACTGGCTGAGGAATAGGCGGCAGAGGGTGGTAATTAAAGGGGCTAGTTCGGGTTGGGCCTCGGTCACTAGTGGGTTCCTCAGGGTTCCGTTTTGGGGCCACTGTTGTTTACCATTTACATAAATGATGTCGACGGTGGCATCGTCAGTCGGATCGCCAAATTCGCTGATGACACCAAGCTTGGGGCCAATGTTGGGACGCCCGAAGCGATCGAGGAACTGCGTGCGGACCTAGGTAGGATAGGAGAGTGGTCCGAAAATGGCAAATGCCGTTTAACTTGGGTAATGCAAAGTGATGCACATTGGCTACGCCAATCCCAAGTCGGACTACTCGATGTTGGGCAGTAATATCGAGGTGACTGATTTAGAAAAGGACTTGGGTGTGCTAATTAGCAGCGACCTTAAGTTACGAAACAGTGTGTAGAGGTGGAAAAGAAAGCCCAGAAACTATTGGGTTATATCAGGAGGCAATTTCAGTTCGGAACAAGGAGATGTGCTCTCACTGTACAATTCCCTTGTTCGGCCGTACCTGGAGTATGCTGTGCAGTTCTGGTCGCCCACCCTCAGGAAAGATATTGAGAGGCTGGAGCGAGTGCAGGCGAGGGCCACAAAGTTAATCCCTTCTGTTAGGCATATGGGCTACAATCGACGGTTACGCGCCCTGAACTTGTTTTCGCTTAAAACTCGGAGGCTGCGCGGTCAACTGATCGAGGTTTTCAAGCTCTTACGAGGGTTCAACGATGTCGATTTTAGAAGTATGTTTAGTTTAAATGATAACCCAACTCGCAACAATGGTTGGAAGTTGGATTTGAAACGGTTTAGGACTAGTGTGTGTGGGAATTACGTTACGTATAAGATCTGTGACACATGGAACAGGTTACCTTCGGAAGTTGTGAACAGTTCCTCTGTGGATCAGTTCAAGAAAAGGTTAGACCAAATTTTGCACACACTTTGAGTGTGTAGAAAATTTTCCGTGGCACCCGTTGCCATTGGTACCTCCTCGGTATGGGCCGCAAGGCCTTTTGAGGTACTTCTTTTCATTGTAACTCCTTGTAACTCTCTCTCTCTCTCTCTCTTCTCTCTCTCTCTCTCTCTCTCTCTCTCTCTCTCTCTCTCTCTCTCTCTCTCTCTCTCTCTCTCTCTCTCTCTCTCTCTCTCTCTCTCTCTCTCTCTCAGGCTAGCGAAACGTAACGAAGAACTACGGGTGGCAAGCCTCTGCAAGGGGAACCCTAAGGAATTCTTCAGTTATGTTAATAGTAGAAAGCCCATTAGAAGCATGATAGGTCCGTTAAAGGACGGAAGCGGCGTTCTGCGGACCTCCGACGCGGACATCGCTAATGTGCTTAATGAGTACTTTGCTTGAGTGTTCACCAGGGAGGATACCCGCGTCATCCCCGAGCCAGGCGTGAGGCACGAAGGTGCTGGCCTGGATAGTGTTAGATGTACCGCGACAGTCGTTGCCGATAGAATAGACAAACTGAGCGCGTTTAAGGCTCCTGGGCCAGACCAGTTTCTCCCCAGAGTGTTGCGAGAAGTGCGCGACCAGGTGGCTCCCCACCTGGCTACAGTCTTCAACAAATCGTTGGAGATGGGCCAGGTACCTGGTGACTGGAGGGAAGCCAACGTGACCCCTATCTTTAAGAAAGGGGATCACGAAAGTCCAGGGAACTATCGTCCCATTAGTCTCACTTCAGTTGTAGGTAAATTATTAGAAGGGATAATAGCTGATAGGATCGTTGACCATCTGGATTCCTACAAGCTGCTTGGGGACTCCCAACATGGTTTAGACGGCATAGGTCGTGTCTCACCAACTTGCTCGAGTTTTTCCACGTCATGTTGAGTGAGTACGATAAGAGTAGGGCTATTGATATACTTTATCTCGACTTTCAGAAAGCCTTTGATAAGGTACCTCACCGCCGGCTAACGGCGAAAGTGCGCGCGCTGGGTATCGGTGAGGAAATGGTAGGTGGATTGAAAACTGGCTGAGGAATAGGCGGCAGAGGGTGGTAATTAAAGGGGCTAGATCGGGTTGGGCCTCGGTCACTAGTGGGGTTCCTCAGGGTTCCGTTTTGGGGCCACTGTTGTTTATCATTTACATAAATGATATCGACGGTGGCATCGTCAGTCGGATCGCCAAATTCGCTGATGACACCAAGCTTGGGCCATGACTCCAGATTTGAAAAAATTTACTGGAGCACAGCTCTGAATTTACTTTTTTTCCCTTACACCACTAGATAGGTTAATGATAGTAAACTCTTGAATTGACGACATACCAATTACAAATTGTTTTAGCTAAACATAATAATACAATAATGTACAGTTTATAACTCACCTTAAGTTTATTTATTCATTGCAGCAGCAACAGTGGACGATGTTAGACCTTGCATGTAGGCATTTGTTGTGAATTTACCGCCATGTATGCTTGGCCACTGATCAATGGCTTTCTGTGTGATCATTACAGCAGATCTAGTGCCTGGAGCTGGACCCTCCTTCACAATTCTGCACAGCTTAGTCAAAGGATGGATTAATGGATCCTTTGTGTTCAACAATGTAACCAAGAATGGAGAATGTCCCTTCAGCTGGTGCTTCACTCCAGGCAGTTGATCCATCTTTATCAAAATGCTTTAATCTCTCTGTGATTCCTTTCCACAGCTGTTCTATATATTCTGTCAGCCAATTTTCACTGAGTCTTTTGTAAAACTGCTTTCAGATCTGGTTCTGGATGGTCTAGCAACTTCAGCAACCTGGTAGTAATCAGAACGTTTCTTGATGTATTTGTAAACTTCATTTAGGATGTAATCCTCAGCTGTTAGTTCCTTTTGCTGCCTGTGTATCGTGCTTAAATTCAGAAACTACATCATTTGCATTTCCTCCATTAGCTAATTTGGAAATTGTTTCCATCACTCTTAACATAACAGATTTCCCTCCTTCTTTATAAAATATTTTCTACAAATTCTGCACTAACTGTGGTTTTTTGAGCTACTTGCAACATAATCTTTGTTACATAGGAAATCAATACATAGAACTTGGCACTAATTGTTTCTCTTGTGGATGATAAAAAAAAAAAACAATTTTCCACATCTGTCAAATTGATCAAATTCGTATTAACCATGCGAGTATCAGATTTGAGTTTTGGTCTCTTAAAACCAATGATATTGTCAAGAACCATATTGGTATAGTCAAGGCCTGATCTCAGATTTGAAGAGTGATTCTGAATAAAGTCTAAAAGCTCACTTAGTTTACAAATTTTCTTCAATGCATCAACGTGGGCTCTGTTCACAAGATGCATTAAGTCCCTCGAAATTTGAAATTTTCTCCAAACAACTTTTTCATTTCGTTTTTAAATGGCTCGTTGTCCTTACAAAAAGCCCCATCTCCAACCATTCCAGATACCTTGGATTTAATTGCTTCTTCAGATAGTTTCAAGTGATTAGGAGACTTCAACACATCAAAAATTTAATTGGCCAAATAAACTCCTGATTTGCTGCGTACTAAATTTATCCCAGCAAGTTTACAGTCTTATCTTCTTCACTCATAACTAATACAACTAGCATGCTTAATCCCAAAATTGTGCCAATGTCAGCTGTTATGTTACTGAAGTTTGTTCTAAGAACCACTTTACAGTTTGTTCTTTAAGTTGATTATCTAATAGCTCACAAATTGTCTCGCACGCATGTGTGCTATGATTCAAATTTCCAACCTCACAACCTGACCTATGTAATACAGCTAGAAGTACTGGATATAGAGCCCATGCAGTGTTTGTTTTCATTATGTAGTATAAGATGTTGCCACATAAGTCTTCTATGCGTTTAGTAGTGTTCCGAGAAGATGTTTTCATCACTTCATAAACAGCAGCTCTTTGATGATGCTGAAGTTTAATTAAATCATCAGCATGCCCTAGATCCTTCTTTTCCACCAATTTGAATGTAGATTTGATCAAATCATTGTTCAGGATTTCTTGTATTGATTTACACTTGCTTAAATGGGCTATGGAAATGTCAAATTTGTTGCTTTTTGCTTTATTAGATTTGGATGCAACACTTGAACTTGAAGGCATATTTTGACTTCTCTTTATTAACCACAACAGCTTGGTGAGTTTCTTTTGTTAGGCGCAAAATTGCATTCAATGTCTTCTGGATTTGGGAATTTTCAAATTCCTCTAAAGCAGTTTTGTTAGTCTGATGCGCAGATTCCTCACTTACCTTTTGTTTCTTAGGTGGAGGAGAAGCACTTTCTTCAGTCTGAAACATCTAGTGAAAAAGTTTTATTTTCTAGATTAGCAGTTGATGAAGTTGGTTCATTTTTCTGAGGTCTAGCACTAGCACAGCACATTTTGAACAAACTAAATGACTGCTTTGCCGTATCTCTTTGCTGCACTTCATCCTGGTATTTCTTTACTGCAATATCTAAGCTGTGGGCCCAAACTCTGGGACCTCTTGTATTGTAACAAATATTTTTTTTGGAATTAAAATGTTCCTCCCAGTTTTGCTGCTTTGAATATTTGTTCTTGCATTGACCACAAAAGTAACCCCTTTTAACACCCTCACTTTTCTCTCCAACTTCATCAATATTAGGATCCATTATCCATTATCCATTATTGATTATTGACTACCTGAAAAAATACAAAATAAGTAGTTAGTAAATATAGTATGGTAAAAGTGAGTAAAAGTAAGTAAATATAGTACAATGAAAGTAAGTAAAAGTAAGTGCTTTAAACTTAGTAAAAGTAAGTTTAAACTTAACTAAACTTTTCAATTCTAGAGTCATGGTGGATTACTTAAAACCGCACAAGTAATTATCTGGCCAATTTATCAAACCTGGCCGAGATCAATGGAACATAGTCCAATCCTGATAATTTTATATTAAAAAAATATACGTTTTAATAAAATTTTAATTATCAAAACATTGAAGCTTAACAAAAAAAAAATAATTGTTAAATATGGAATTACCAACTAAACTTAAAATAACTAAATTTGTAATTTAAAAAAATTGGTTTGTACAAGAACGTATACGCAAAAAAATTGCATAACGTCTAGCGGATGAACAAAACCCAAACCCAAATTTACTTTTTCTCATGGTCAAATTTACTGGAGCAATGCTCCAAAGATCCCAGGAATCTGGAGTCATGCTTGGGGCCAATGTTGGGACGCCCGAAGCGATCGAGGAACTGCGTGCGGACCTAGGTAGGATAGGAGAGTGGTCCGAAAAATGGCAAATGCCGTTTAACTTGGGTAAATGCAAAGTGATGCACATTGGCTACGCCAATCCCAAGTCGGACTACTCGATGTTGGGTAGTAATATCGAGGTGACTGATTTAGAAAAGGACTTGGGTGTGCTAATTAGCAGCGACCTTAAGTTTACGAAACAGTGTGTAGAGGTGGAAAAGAAAGCCCTGAAACTATTGGGTTATATCAGGAGGCAATTTCAGTTTCGGAACAAGGAGATTGTGCTCTCACTGTACAATTCCCTTGTTCGGCCGCACCTGGAGTATGCTGTGCAGTTCTGGTCGCCCACCCTCAGGAAAGATATTGAGAGGCTGGAGCGAGTGCAGGCGAGGGCCACAAAGTTAATCCCTTCCGTTAGGCATATGGGCTACAATCGACGGTTACGCGCCCTGAACTTGTTTTCGCTTGAAACTCGGAGGCTGCGCGGTCAACTGATCGAGGTTTTCAAGCTCTTACGCGGGTTCAACGATGTCGATTTTAGAAGTATGTTTAGTTTAAATGATAACCCAACTCGCAACAATGGTTGGAAGTTGCATTGGAAACGGTTTAGGACTAGTGTGTGTGGGAATTACTTTACGTATAAGATCTGTGACACATGGAACAGGTTACCTTCGGAAGTTGTGAACAGTTCCTCTGTGGATCAGTTCAAGAAAAGGTTAGACCAAATTTTGCACACTATTTGAGTGTGTAGAAAATTTTCCGTGGCACCCGTTGCCATTGGTACCTCCTCGGTATGGGCCGCAAGGCCTTTTGAGGTGGTACTTTTCCTTGTAACACTCTCTCTCTCTCTCTCTCTCCTCTCTCTCTCTCTCTCTCTCTCTAGAATGTTTCACAAGGACCGCACCCGTGGGGAGGGGGGAGGAGTACTAATATACGTGAGGGACACGTTGAGTCAGGTTGACTGCCAGTTCCGATCGGAACGGGAGCTGCTTGGCGTCGATCTGAACGTGGGAGGGACGAACTATAGGTTAATCTTGATGTACAGACCTCCGCATCTCCTCCTCCTCCTCCTCCTCCTCCTCCGAGGATACAGCCCTGTACACCGAACTCGGTAGCCTGCTAAGGGACGGGGTGGGTTCTAGGACAGCTCATACCTAGGACAACTCATACCTAGGACAACTCATACCTAGGACAACTCATACCTAGGACAACTCATACCTAGGACAACTCATACCTAGGACAACTCATACCTAGGACAACTCATACCTAGGACAACTCATACCTAGGACAACTCATACCTAGGACCAGAAAAAAAATGTAAACATTTATTTCGTAAAATTAAAAATTAAATTTAAACATTTAGAATTCATGCAAGTTATTAATGAAAACATTTTGAAATGAAAACATTTATTTTAAAATTAATGAAACATTTATTTTGTAAAATTAAAAATTAAATTTAAACATTTAAAATTCATGCAAGTTATATATATATATATGCCCAGTTAGGTTCATTGAATGCCCGGTTAGGTCAACTGAATACCCGGTTGGGTTCACTGAATGCCCAGTTAGGTCAACTGTACGTCCTTGACGATTGGTTAGGTTTAGTCGTGATATTTTCGTTAAAACTAACGAAAATATCACGACTAAACCTAACCAATCGTCAAGGGCGTACAGTTGACCTAACCGGCCATTCAAATTTTATTCTATGTAAATAATGGTTCTCTATTTATTATATGTTTGCAATAAATAATAAATTTGTTGTTATTGTTTTCTTATCTTATTTTGGTTAATTTGCAGAGTTCAAACTTTCGGGGTGGATATAGATGAAAAGATCAACATTGGGGTGGTAATTGATGAAGAGAGTATGAGTTGTCCTGGGTATGAGTTGTCCGGTCACGGACGGTGGGTGTGTAGTTTTAGGAGACTTCAACTGTCGCGGCATAAAGTGGGAAGACAGGACTGCTGATGCCGAACGGAGGAGGCTAGTTGACTTTGCTGATGAGAACTTCCTGACTCAGTGGGTCAATGGGCCTACACGAGGCGAAAGCGTTCTAGACTTAGTATTCACGACCGAAGACAACCTCGTCACTGGCCCCACCGTTGACGAATCGTTGGGCGGGAGTGATTACGGTCTGATTAGGTTCTGTGTCTGCGTCCCTCGGGTGAAGCGTAGTGACTCTAGAGGCAGTAAGCGCGATCTACGGCGGGCGGACTTTGTTGGCCTCCGGGATAGCGTAGGTGAGATGGGGTTAGAGGATTACGGAGCATTCTTCGCCAACAATTCATCCCCAACAATTCATCCCCAACAATTTTATATATATATACTGTTTATTATGTATTTTTGCTCGTCATTTTCATTTAAACTAACGAAAATATCACAACTTAACCTAACCAATCATCAAGGGCGTTCAGTTGACCTAACCGGGCGTTCAGTTGACCTAACCTGGCATTTTCCGTTTTATTTTGTTTTTCCGCTTAAAACGGAAAATGTGTTTTTCGTAGGTAGTTACAATTTACAAATACAAACATTTTGTATTTATGTTTCAAGGTCGTCAATGACGTCACATAAAATTCGTCGTCTTAATTTTGTCAGCCAACAATTCATAGTCAGTATTTTTCAATTTATCTTTGTATTTATTTCTCTCTCTCTGTAGTTTAAGTAACTTTTTAAGGTTAAGTTAAAGCCGCTATTAATTTTCCTGGCTATGAATTGTTGGGCTTGATTTGTATACAGCTATGAATTGTTAGGGATGAATTGTTGGCGAAGGACAAGCCGGATGCCGGGGTTAGAGGTCGGTGGCGATGTTGAGGAAGTGTGGAGTGCATTCCGGGACGAGTTTATGGTGCTGCAGTCTGCTGCCATACCCTCAAAACCGGTCACCCCTGCTTCAACGCAGCCTAAGTGGTTCAGTCGTGACATCGCTTCGGCTATCCGAAATAGGAAAGCTGCGTATAGGAGGGCGAAGGCCAATCGTTCCCGTGAGAACACTGAGGCATATGTCCGCCTGTGCAGGGTAGTGAAGGCGAAGGTTAGGCTAGCGAAACGTAACGAAGAACTCCGGGTGGCAAGCCTCTGCAAGGGGAATCCTAAGGAGTTCTTCAGTTATGTTAATAGTAGAAAGCCCATTATAAGCATGATAGGTCCGTTAAAGGACCCCAGCGGCGTTCTGCGGACATCGCTAATGTGCCTAATGAGTACTTTGCGGGAGTGTTCACCAGGGAGGACACCCGCGTCATCCCCGAGCCAGGCGTCAGGCGCAAAGTGCTTGCCTGGATAGTGTTCGGTGTACCGCGACAGTCGTTGCCGATAGAATAGACAAACTGACCGCGTTTAAGGCTCCTGGGCCAGACCAGTTCCTCCCCAGAGTGTTGCTGGAGGTGCGCGACCAGGTGGCTCCCCACCTGGCTACAGTCTTCAACAAATCGTTGGAGAAGGGCCAGGTGCCTGGTAACTGGAGGGAAGCCAACGTGACCCCTATCTTTAAGAAAGGGGACCACGAAAGTCCAGTGAACTATCGTCCCATTAGTCTCACTTCGGTTGTAGGTAAATTATTAGAGGGGATAATAGCGGATAGGATCGTTGACCATTTAGATTCCTACAAGCTGCTTGGGGACTCCCAACATGGGTTTAGACGGCATAAGTCGCGTCTCACCAACTTGCTCGAGTTTTTCCACGTCATGTTGAGTGAGTATGATAAGAGTAGGGCGATTGATATACTTTATCTCGACTTTGAGAAAGCCTTTGATAAGGTACCTCACCGCCGGCTAATGGCCAGAGTGCGCGCGCTGGGTATCGGTGGGGAGGTAGGTAGCTGGATTGAAAACTGGCTGAAGAATAGGCGGCAGAGGGTTGTAATTAAAGGGGCTGGTTCGGATTGGACCTCGGTCACTAGCGGGGTTCCTCAGGGTTCCGTTTTGGGGCCACTGTTGTTTATCATTTACATAAATGATATCGACGATGGCATCGTCAGTAGGATCGCCAAATTCGCTGATGACACGAAGCTTGGGGGCCAATGTTGGGACGCCAGAGGTGATTGAGCAACTGCGTGCGGACCTACGTAGGATAGGAGAGTGGTCCGAAAAATGGCAAATGCTGTTTAACTTGGGTAAATGCAAGGTGATGCACATTGGCTACGCCAATTCCAAGTCGGACTACTCAATGTTGGGGAGTAATATCGAGGCCACTGATTTGGAAAAGGACTTGGGTGTGCTAATTAGCAGCGACCTTAAGTTTACGAAACAGTGAGTAGAGGTGGAAAAGGAAGCCCAGAAGTTGTTGGGTTATATCAGGAGCAGACATGGGGTCATTACAAGGTTTATCATTATCATTACCAGAAACTTTTCATTATCATTACCATTACAGCATTTTTGTTTTATCATCATTACAAGCCCTTCATTATCATTGTAATGATCATTACAATACTGAATATACTGAATAAGCGCTCCACTGGTGCACTGGAGCCAGGGATGCAAAGATGCTTGGCAACAAGAATAGATACGTCAGGATACAGATGTGCATTGTCCCTCCACCATGTCAGGGGATTGCAGTCCTCATCAATGCAGGGCTGGTCAAGGTAGCTGTCCACCTGGCTGACAATGGAGTTCTGAGAAGCTGTAGAGGGAGCTGGAGCAGCCATAAAATTGAACATCTTGCACCGCTTTGGTGCTGGCTGGGACTGAGAGGAATCAGAAGCCGCATATATATATATATATATATATATATATATATTATATATATATATATATATAAATAAATAAAACCTTTGGTTAGCTTCCGGCCGAATTGTTCATTCTGACGAAGGTTAAGCTTTTCACTCCACCTTAGACCTACAGTTTAACGTGGAATCCAAACCACGCCCCATCAGCAGCCCAGCGTCTTCACCACTAGGCCACCTAGCCACCTAGGGTACCCATTTATCTACCAACCACTTTCTTTATTGTGTGGATGGATGAACAGCTGGGTTTTGTTGCGCGCCGGCTGCCGTCGGGTCTCGAACCCGGGGCCGATGGATTCGTAGTCAGCGACGCTAACCACTACACCACCGAGGCGCATATATATATATATATATATATATATATATATATAGTTACACTGTAATGAAAATGTAATGATGTCTAATGATTCATTACAGACATTTCATTACCATTATCATTACCATTATTGCCTCGAAATTTCTTCCATTATCATTACAAGAGATTTGTAATTAATTATAATTAATTACATTACCATTACAATGATAATGACCCCATGCCTGATCAGGAGGCAATTTCGATTTCGGAACAAGGAGATTGTGCTATCTCTGTACAATTCTCTGGTTCGGCCGCACCTGAAGTATGCTGTGCAGTTCTGGTCCCCCACCCTCAGGAAAGATATTGAGAGGCTGGAGCGAGTCCAGGCGAGGGCCACAAAGTTAATCCATTCCGTTAGGCATATGGGCTACATTTCGACGCTTACGCGCCCTGAATTTGTTTTTGCTGAAAACTCGGAGGCTGCGAGGTCAACTGATCGAGGTTTTCAAGTTCTGACGCGGGTTCAACGATGTCGATTTTAGAAGCATGTTTAGTTTAAATGATAACCCAACTCTCAACAATGGTTGGAAGTTGGATTTGAAATGGTTTAGGACTAGTGTGTGTGGGAATTACTTTACCTATAAGATCTGTGACAGGTGGAACAGGTTACCTTTAGAAGTTGTGAACAGATCCTCTGTGGATCAGTTCAAGAAAAGGTTAGACCGAATCTTGCACACTATTTGAGGGTGACAGAATTTTTCCCTGGCACCCGTTGCCGTTGGTACCACCACAGTATGGGCCGCAAGGCCTTTTGAGGTACTACTATTCCTTGTAACTCACTCTCTCTCTACACACACACACACACACACACACACACACACACACACACACGAGGTCTGTTCAAAACGTATCCGGACAGGATATTTATTTTTAGAACAAACGGCCGCTTGGCGTTGTGACTGTGCTAAACCTGTCTCTGCATGTGGAGACAAGTTGACTGATTAGACTGATAGTACAATGTGTAGTGTCAGTCCACTGTGGTGTGCCGATAAAGTTAAACTTGTTTTTGTTTCGTGGCGATTTCTTACGATGTCGGAAGGTGTTGAAGGTTGAAGGTGGTGTACCCCATGAAAATGCTCCACAGGGACAAACACTCGACAAGGAATTTTACATTGAAGTTTTGAGACGTCTACATGAAGCAGTTCGGAGGAAACGGCCGCAGAAGTGGGAGTCCGGAGATTGGATGCTTTATCACAATACGCCATCTCACTCGTTGCAACTCAACTTGTCCATCAATTTTTGGGCAAAACCTCTAACCCCCCCCAAGTAGAGCAGCCTCCATATTCGCCGGATTTGGTTCCATGCGACTTTTTTTTTTTTTTTTTTCAAAAGCTCAAACAAACCCTGAAAGAACACCGATTCGATGATGATGATGAGACCATTAAAAGAAATTCGACGGAGCAGCTTTTCCCCATTCTGAAAAGTGCTTTCAAAAAATATTTTTAACAGTGGCAGGATCGTTGGGCAAGGTGCGTGGCTTCAGAAGGAGCATACTTTGAGGGAGATTAAGCTCCAAACCCTGCAAGTATCGTATTCTGTCTATAATTATCGCATCAGTCCTGATACTTTTTGAACAAACCTCGTCTATATATATATACATACCTATATATACACATACCTATATATACACACACACCTTTCGTAACCGTTGGTTAGCTTCCGCCCGAATTGTTCATTCTGACGAAGGTCAAGCTTTTCACTCCACTTTAGACATACAGTTTAACGTGGAATCCGAACCACGCCCCACCAGCAGCCCAGCGTCTTAACCACTAGGCCAACCAGGGTACCCATTTATCTACCAACCACTTTCTTTATTGTGTGGAAGGATGAACAGCTGGGTTTTGCTGCGGGCCGGCTGCCGTCACCAGGTCTCGATCCCGGGGCCAATGGATTCGTAGTCAGCGGACGCTAACCACTACACCACCGAGGCGTATATATATATATATATCACACACACGAATTGGACTGTTCATTGCATGATGATCTCTCAGAGAATGCATTGTTGTTTCTGATGGTGGTGAACGACGTAATACGGGAGTCTCGTCAGTAGGGTGACCCTCTATGTACTTGACAATGGTGCTACGAGCTGCTCATATCCTCAGTGTGTATGGGCGCAACGGTGTTTTGTGTAAAGGTGTGACTTCTTTCTTCCTACTTTTATGCTTAAGCTGTTCACATCTCTTTTTTTTCGTGGATGAAAATTAACTTAATCGAAAAACTATCGAATTTAGAAAGGCTCCAACACAAATTAATGATTTTTTTTAATAGAAAGGCTCGCTACTAACGAAAGATATATACTAAATGTTTTCGACGGAATAGAGATGATGATGATGACTTCCAGAAAATTGTTTACGAAACAGAAAAAAAAAATTAAAATAGAAAAAGAAAACAATTGTATGAATTAAAGTTAAAAAATTATTTTGTAATTATTTGATGGGTCACGAATCTTATAAAAATGTTAATTGTATATTGTTAAAAAAAAAAATGTTTGATTAATGAAGCTCTTAGTTCACTTCCGCGAGAATTGTTCATTCTGACGAAGGTCACCTTAGACGTATAGTTAAACGTGGAATCCGAACCACTAACCATCAAGGAAGTCTGGAATTTCAGTGTCTTAGCCTGGACTCGATCCCAAGACTCCCCGATCAGCAACCCAGCGTCTTTGAGATCAGACACTTTTTTTCGTGTGTGTGTGTGTGTGTGTGTGTGTGTGGAATCAATAACAAATTGAAATAATTATTATTAATTTAAGATTTATATGCAATTGTTTGACATCATTCAACTATTTTACAAATAATTAAGTTTTTATCGTATAGAGAGAAATTATACATATACCGAGTGTCCCAAAAATCAGTTTACCGAAGAAAATGTTCTCCTAAGGTGAGTTTACTACAAAGAAAGAACTTTTCATAAATATATTTACAAAACAAGAAAAGAAAAAAAAAAATTCTGAAACCTATTTACAAAACGTGAGAATAGTTCTGGTTACAATAACTGTTCAAAATGTCGTTCATGTTGTTCGAGGCACATCTTGTATCTGTCAACGGTTGACCGGCAAATTGCTTTACATAGTTCCTTATCATTGCTCAAGAGCTGGAATTCTTCACAAATGTAATCTTTAAGGTCTTGAAGACATGCTGGCTTTTTGCTGTAAAAAAAATTGTCATAATGTTTAGAATAATCATCAGGAGAAAACATTTTCCTCGGTAAACTGACTTTTGGGACACCTTGTGTGTATATATATATATATATAACCCCGCAAGGGGGTTCTAAGCTCGTGCTCTCGAGTGCTTTTTGTGCTCGTTTGTATGTGCTTGTTCCTGGAGGTTTCACGTGCGCCCTCCCGGCCCTAGCACCCAAGGATGATGGGGCTCGACCCTGCAGTCCTTGTCATCTTTGGTCTTTTTCTACTTCGACTGTCCCCTCCACCCTTTCTTTTTCCTCTGTCTTTCCTCTCACTTTTTCTTTGTTTTTCCACCGAGATATGCCCTTTTAAATAGAGGCGAATCGGTTCTTCCTGAACTTAAAAAAAAAAAATATATATATATATACACACACACACACACACACACACACACACGGTGTCCCATAAGTCCGGCATCATAGGAAAAATAATAAAAAAAGGCAAAACAAAAGCTTTTATTTACAGAACGTGCTCAATATGTCCACCATTGTTTTCACTACACAAATTCAGACGTGATACCCAGTCAGCAAGCACACGGTGAATGATGTCAGGAGTAATGGTGTTACATGACCCAATAATGCGCTGCCGCAAATGTTCAACACTCCTAATTTTCTCTGCGTATACCAGCGCTTTCAAGTGGCCCCAGAGATAAAAATCTAGTGGCGTGAAATCCGGGCTTCTAGCTGGCCATTCCACAGGCTCTCGACGTCCTATCCAATGACCAGGGAATTGTTGGTACAGGTATTCCCTTACTTGGGTGCTGTAATGTGCAGGAGCGCCGTCTTGCTGGAACCATGTTGGGAAATTTCCTTCTTCGTTCAAGACACTGGGAAATGCTTCTTCCTTGAGCATACGTAGGTAGGTGCCTCCAGTGACATGTTCATCGAAAAAGAGGGGGCCTATGATGCGATCCTTCCAAATGCCACACCATACCATCACCCGAGATGCACCTTGTTCCTTTGAAGAGGTATACCAGTGAGGGTTGTTTTGAGACCAGTAGCGGGTGTTCTGTCGATTTACCTCACCATTTCCATAAAAAATAGCCTCGTCACTGAACAGAATGGTGGACGGGAAATTGGCATCCCGAGCATATTGTTCCGTAGCCCATTCACAAAATTCCATCCGCCGGTCGGGATCATCTTCGCTTAATTTCTGTAGGATCTGAAGTTTATATGGATGCCATTTGTGAGCCTGAAGAATGCGATGGATGCTACTTTTCGACACTCCTGTCTCGGCGGACAATCGCCGAAGAGACTTATTGGGACTTCTGTTAAAATGAGCCAGGATAGCAGTCGCTGTGTCATCGTCAGTGGACCTCCTTGAAGGTCCACTGCGTGGTTTATCTTCTATGGATCCTGTTTCCTTAAACTTTGTAACAAGTCTGCTAACACAACTCTGTGTTATTGGCTCGCGGTCTGGATGCAGTCTGTTAAATTCAGCAGCGCCCTCTCTTTGACTCCGATTTCCTATGAGTAGAATTATCTGGATTCGTTCTTCCTTGCTCACAGACATTATGGCTTGTAGAAAGAGAAAAATATGAATTATGGTTTGTAGAAATAGAAAAATATGAATTATGGTTTGTAGAAATAGAAAAATATGAATTATGGTTTGTAGAAATAGAAAAATATGAATTATGGTTTGTAGAAATAGAAAAATATGAATTTTTCCTATGATGCCGGACTTATGGGACACCCTGTGTGTGTATATATATATATATATATATATATATATATATATATATATATATATATATATATATAATGATGCAAACCCACAGGGATACAGAAAAATGATTCCAAGGTATTTCGCGAATTCAGAAGTACACCTCGTCATTCCCTGACGAGGTATACTTCTGAATACACAAAAGGCCTTGGAATCATTTTTCTTTTTCCTTGTAGGTTTGCATCATTCGTTCATTTCACGTGTTTAATTGTGAAATTCTTCATATATATATATATATATATATATATATATATATATATATTAGTTCCTCCAAAATTCTGTTTTTATTTGCCCGTTATTTTATAATAATGAATGTATATTTTATTATTGGGTTTTTTCTTCAGAGAGATAAGAGATTGGGGTTATTATTCCGCATGTACAGTGCTTACAATAAGTCTCGCGCCTCTGTCTCGTCCCAAGCTAGTCTGTTAGGTATAAAATGGGCGGTCCTTATGGCAGCGGAGGTGTGTTCGGATTGGTGCACATAATTGCTCTAACCCCATCAATGACGTCCATTATTACGTCACTTCTGCTACATTTTAGTGTTTAAAATACAAATGATTAAGAAGCAGAATGACCAAGTTTCGAGATGTTGGGATGGTTATGGAGCAATCCTAGTCATCATAATATTAGCTGGGCATTACATTATACCGTCTCAATATATACTGTAGACTATAGAGAACGACTAATTCGGAAAATATCCCAAATCATGGCATGATACCAAGTTATTTTGACGCAGGTCTAAATTATTTGCTCAAATGCAATGATTGATATTAAGTAATTGTTGGGAATTGTTGTCAATATTGTTGTTTGTGATACATATCCTACGTGAAGAATCTAATGATCAAATTCCTCAGTGAACCTCTCACGCGCTCGCATTTCGAGGAAGTCACGGTCGTCTCACTAATAGATAGTTTATCCATTGTTTTAAGTGGTAACCTATTCCATCTTATGAAAGTCATTAGTCTAAAGCAAGACTGGTGGGCCGTGAATCAGAGAAATTTGCATTTGATTTGTTCATCGTAATTATTACGTAATATAGTATACTGTATATAATATATATAAGAGTTTATTGGTAGCATATCATATGACATTTCCCATAAACATGTGATGGCCTCGATGTTGCCAGTTTTTATTTTTTTCCTGAAACTATTACTTTCTCATAGTTTGTTTCAACAATGCATATATTATCATCTCCACGAGCGTAGACATTGCAAGAAAAGATTCTAACTAAGGATAAGTAAAGTTCTTTCATGGTCACAATATATATTTTTAGAGATGTCAAACATAAAAAAATAATAAAATTCTATATTAACATAAATATATATTCGATACACATTTACGTCATGGCTTTAACATCCGTATTTCCTATAGCTTCCTCCGGCATCAATAATTTCTTGCAATCGTTGCGGCAAAGAAGAGGCCAGATTGTAGGGAATGTTTGGTGTTCGACGTAAGCTCCCAACTATTCCTCGTGTGAGCTAAAAGTGCTTCAAATGTTCTTTCATTGCGTTGCTCCCATTCGTTAATCATTATTGCCCAAAGGTTTTCAATCGGATTCATATCAGGAGAACGTGGTGGCAGAATTAGATTAATAATCTCTGGCTCCCTTTCCTCCTCCCTTCGTAATTCCCCACCCAACCTCGTTTCCTTCGACATAGCAACGCTTACCTCCATCCTCATTCCACTTCCTTCATTAAACCTATTATCGCTTTTACTGTCCCTTCCTTCCATCCTTCAATGCCAGCGTTCTTAAACCTAGCACATAAATTATATAATATGGAATCTAACACCTTAGATCTCTACGCATTCATGTTACTTGAAGACGCCTGTGTCTTAGGGGAATCTAAGTGTTGAGAGTGGGCTTGAGGGGTAGTCTATAGATTACTACAGATGACCTTCAACGCTCCAACTATTCAAAATGATTATTATTACGCACATCATATGGCATAATACACACATGAATTTAAGTATCTTACACTATAGGAATGGAATTGAATCCTACCAGAGTTAAAAAGTCGCAAAATATGATACATTAGTTTGTATTAAGAGGTTACTAAGAGAAAAGGATTTGGGAGAGAGCGGAAGGCAGAGAGTATATTTTCTCGAGTTTCGGTTATTATTAATGTTATATGGATACATTGCCATGCGGTGAGAGAGAGAGAGAGAGAGTTACAAGGAAAAGAAGTACCTCAAAAGGCCTTGCGGCCCATACCGAGGAGGTACCAATGGCAAAGGGTGCCAGGGAAAATTTTCTACACCCTCAAATGGTGTGCAAGATTTGGTCTAACCTTTTCTTGAACTGATCCACAGAGGAACTGTTCACAACTTCTGAAGGTAACCTGTTCCACGTGTGACAGATCTTATACGTAAAGTAATTCCCACACACACTAGTCCTAAACCGTTTCAAATCCAACTTCCAACCATTGTTGCGAGTTGGGTTATCATTTAAACTAAACATGCTTCTAAAATCGACATCGTTGAACCCACGTAAGAACTTGAAAACCTCGATCAGTTGACCGCGCAGCCTCCGAGTTTCCAGCGAAAACAAGTTCAGGGCGCGTAACCATCGATTGTAGCCCATATGCCTAACGGAAGGGATTAACTTTGTGGCCCTCACCTGCACTCGCTCCAGCCTTTCAATATCTTTCCTGAGGGTGGGCGACCAAAACTGCACAGCATATTCCAGGTGCGGCCGAACCAGGGAATTGTACAGAGAGAGCACAATCTCCTTGTTCCGAAACTGAAATTGCCTCCTGATATAACCTAACATCTTCTGGGCTTTCTTTTCAACCTCTACTCACTGTTTGGTAAATTTAAGGTCGCTGCTAATTAACACACCAAGTCCTTTTCCAAATCAGTCGCCTCGATATTACTCCCCAACATACTTTGCATTTACCCAAGTTAAACGGCATTTGCCATTTTTCAGACCACTCTCCTGTCCTACCTAGGTCCGCACGTAGTTCCTCAATCGCTTCGGGCGTTCCAACATTGGCCCCAAGCTTGGTGTCATCAGCGAATGGGGAGATGGAGAGAGAGAGAGAGAGAGAGAGAGAGAGCGTATCTCCTGCATACTCTATATATATCTATATACAGTATGTCTCTAAATATAAATAGATAGAGTGATCGACACAATGATAATGTGGACGTCATTGATGGGGTTAGAGCAATTATGTGCACCAATCTGAACCCATCTCCGCTACCATAAGGACCGCCCATTTTATACCTAACAGACTAGCTTGGGACGAAACAGAGGCGCGAGACTTATTGTAAGCACTGTACATATATGCATATAACTATATACTGTACAATATTTCTAATGAGTGAACCATCACAGTGATGCTGTGTTTGCAACTGGAACAGAAATCAAGATTATCTTATTATCAAGGTTATTATCTGATGCTGATTTCCTTGATCATTCTAGTGCATTATTTAAAGAGCTAAACCTACTAAAACTCGATGTAATCAAACTGGCACATTTTATTTTTATTTAAGAGTGTAAAAACAAAATCATTAATTTACAATGGGGAAATATTTTGTAACTCATCAAGAAATCCACTCGTACCAGACCAGAAATACTGTAGATCAAAGCATGTTATTCCTCAATTTAGGTTATCTTCATCTAAAAAATTACCCATTTTCATTGGATTGAAACTAGGGAATGATTTAAATGCTGATATAAAAAATATTGTGAATGTAAATTCGTTTAAAACCAAGTTGAAATCCCGATTAATAATGGCATACTAAAAAAAATCTAGGATTAATGTCCATTACTCTTGTTTATTAATTTCTCGTGTGTAATCTAGTATTAAAGACATTTCTTGTGATTGTTCAGTTCTTATCTCAAGTGTATAATATTGGCTTTTGTATGGTATTGGTATAATACTTTCGATAGTGACCTTGCATTTGTCGTGTCGATGGTGTGATAATTTAAGATTAATGTACATTAATAATACTTATTTACTTATTTATTTATTATAAATTAATAATAACTAGCTGTTTATTTTTAATAAGAGCCCAGTAAAGCCTAAAGCTTAAGGGCCAAGTTAAATAAAATAAATAGTCCAGCTTCACAATTATTTGTCATTGTAAAACCAGTGTATTTATTCTATTATTAATAAAGATTATTCGATTCAATTCAAAGATCGTTGAGTGGTTTCATGGAACAAATTCTGCGACGTAGGTGTAGAGGAACTTTTGCAGGGAATATAGATGCAAAGATCCACCCGGTAAAAAGACAATATCACAAATTGTTAGAAAATTTCAAACAAAAAGTGTAAGCTATCAATATTAAGGTAATAGTGGTTGGCGACGATCTACAAGAACTGTGTAACACGTAAATGTAGTTCATGAAATTATTGCGCCTAGTCCGCAGAAGTCAATTCGACGTTCATCAGCGGAAGTAGGTATTTCACGAACATCTCGGTATCGTATAATTAGTACCAAATTAAATCTTTTTCCCTACAAAATTTTCACAAGATTCGCTAACTAATGTTCAAAAACAAAACCGAATGAAATTCGCAACATGGATGTTCGCAAAGCTAAAAGAATTTATCAAGTTTCTGAAACGCATCCACTTCACTGACGAATGTTATTTACACCTGTTTACGGAGATTAATAATCAAAACTTTCGTTACTGGGGAAACCTTGCTGGCACTCCAACAGAGCTTCCACGCAGTGTTACTAAACTCAACATCTGGGTCGCTGTTGGGTGGCGTGATGTAGTAGGTCCCTACTTCTTTGAGAATGGAACTAGAAAAATAGTAACGGTAATGCAAAATTCATGACGTCAAATGCTACTTTAATATTTCTACTTACCACAATTAATTAGTTTGTCCCGTAAAAGAAATAACTGCATTACCCCAGATTTACAGTGATTTCATCAGGATGGAGAACCTCCACACACCGCTTGTGAAACTCGCAACGTTTTGAGGAAGCAGTTTTCCGGACGACTAATCTCCCTTCATGAGCCGGTGGAATGGTCCCCATACTCACCTGACCTCACACCCGTGCCTTTTTTTTTTGAGGTCAAATAAAAGAGGATCTATTCTATCAAACCCAAGACACTTGAAGACCTAAAAACCAAAGTCTATGAAGTAATCACCAACATCCAGCTGAGCTATTTCCAAAAAATTGTCAAACATTTGTGTAAGGTTGAATATTGTGTCAGAAAAAATGGCGGTTACAGTGACCATGTTTAATTCAGGTTAATAAACTTATGTTTTATGTACCTATTGCGTTTGTCTTTGCGTCTGGATTCCTTTTTCTAGCTTAGAACATTTATCTAAAAATAGGAACAGTATTTAGGGACACACACACACATATATTATTATTATATATATATATATATATAATATATATATATATATATATATATATATATACCGGGTGAACCAAAAGTAGGTGGACAGTAAATGATAACGTTTATTTTGAGAATACATATACAATTATATTTAATTTTTTTGTATACTATAATACAAAATAAAAAAAAATTAACTTATACCAATACAATACAAAAGCACTGAAAATTGTATCAACGCAGGTGCTCAAATTGCTGTCCATCACAATTTACACAGCTTTGAAGTCTACCTTTCACACTTCGACAAACATTTTTGCACAAGTTTCTTTGTGCATTAATTTCTTGAAATGCATCTCTGATGTAATTTTTCAAATCACCAACACTTCGTGGTTTTCGACTATAAACTTTGTCCTTAAGTACTCCCCAAAAGAAAAAATCCATTGGGGTAAAGTCAGGTGAACGTGCAGGCCATTCAATTGGACCTCTTCGGCCGATCCATTTCTCTGGAAATGTTTCATCAAGATACTCACGGACTGCTCTTGAATAATGTGGAGGGGCCCCACTTGTTGGAAATAGAGGTGTGTGAATTAGGCTGTTGTTGTAAGTGTGGAACAACTTCATTCATTAGAATTTCGAGATACTTATCACCTGTGACTGTTCCATCAATAAAAATTGGTCCTAAAACACCAGAACTTGAAATACCACCCCAAACAGTGACACCAGGCTGGTTTAGTTGCTGCTCTAATGTTAAATGCATGTTCTCACTATACCAGTAAACACAATTATGTCGGTTAACATGACCTGATAATTTGAAAGAAGCCTCATCGGTCCACACAATGTTATCTAAAATTATTGGATTTCCTTCAATTTCGTTCAGCATGATCTCCCTAAATTGCAGCCGCCTGTCTGGGTTATCCTCCAATAAGCCATGAATTAGCCGTGGACGATAAGCTTTCAACCCAATAGATTTCAGAATTCGTATAATAGAGGTTTGTGAAATGTCCAGTTCTGCTGAGGCTCTTCTGGTGGACTTTTTGGGACTGTGAACAAATGCTTCGGCAACAAGTTACTTATTGTCCTCTGTGCAAACTGTTTTGGGTCGACCAGTTCTTGGGGCAGTAAGAATTGAGCCAGTGGCATCAAATTTGTCACGAATGCGGTAAATGGTTTGTCTCTTTGGGCTTGAGTACCAAATGTTTCAACACATTTTGTTCTAACAGTTTCAGTATTTGAGATTTCCAATACTCTTTTAACACCCATTTTCTGGCATCAGTATTTAGATTATTTGCCATTATGGGTTCTCTGAACTATCTGAAAAGAAAAAAGATTAAATTTAAATAAATTTAGTTATAATATTTAATATAATATAACACAAACACCATAGTTATAATGAACCATAGTTATAATATAATATAATACAAACCCTATTCAACCTACTGTCCACCTACTTTTGGTTCACCCGGTGTATATATATATATATATATATATATGTAAAAAGTGAACAATGAACAATAGTTTTATGTTCGAATGTCCATTTTTACATAAGAACCAAAATCGCTTAACGCGAGTTTGGATAATAATTTTACTTGTAGCTTCCTATTTTTGTTCATGTCACAACCCTACGATCTACCCTTTCTATGGTTTAGTCGTATCCATCATCCATTTTCCATTTGTTATAAAAGTTATTATAATTAATTATGAATTGTCTTGCATCTCATCCCCGCCCCCATACGTCCATATTTTAGCTTGATCATTATCGTATGTAATTTTTATTAAATAATCATCTTTACTCGTGTCAGTCATGAAATGCAAAAAAACTTTCGCAGTTCGTTCGGGAACGCGAAAAAACGTTCTCGTATTATTTTTTTCATTTTTATATTTTTATTTGACCTCCCGAGATGAACTCAAAAATGCTGAGATTAAATTATCGAAATTCCGCTCATCACAGCATAATTTGAACGCTTCTAAGATAAAAAAGGTCTCCTTTCGCTTTGATTCGAATTTATAACATTATAGCATATTATTTCGTAAAATAAATTATCCCGTAAGTGCCATGTACTTTGTATTATATTTCTAACATCTTAATTGTCTATTAATATGAAACACTGTAAAAACAAGACAAAGTTATAGTAACTGTTTAAGTAATTAACTGTAATACTTTAAATGAACAATAACTTGTAATGTACTTCAGTGAAACTAATTAAATGTAATGATTTAATTTATAATGTAAGAATATACTTTAATGGAATTGTAATTAAAACAATAATAAGTGAATATGAATTAATTGGTAGTTGTAATCCATAATTGTAATCGTAATTGTAATGAACCAAAATTAATACGTACTCAGTCATGTACTCAAAATTGTGCTTATGTGCTAATACGAAATAATATCGCCTCCATAATTGTCGAATCGGCGATACTACTGTTCTTTTTATTTTTATATTTTTTATTCTTTTTAGTTGAAATCATGTGTTTAAAAAGGGGGGAAACTTAACCTTCGATTGTCTCCCCCAAACATTAGACTATATTATGCATGTACCATCTTCATTTAAGACACTTCTAGATTAATCTTCATTATTAGAGCTCTTCTCATTAGAGAGCTTCTCATTAGACTTCTTCAGATTAGCACTTCGTCGGGAGGGGGCAGAAGCCCCTTGCCTCCTTAACTTAAGTATTTTTAGATTCCGGCCTGAGCCATGGTCGAAAGAGGTCGAACCTCTACCCCTTGTAATTCAGAGTACCAACTGTAATTTTTAAGAAGTAAACCACACTTTAAGAAGTTTTTATCTTTTTCCTTCGAGCCGTGCTCGCTTCAGAACTTAGTCAGAAAAGTCGATAATTATAAAAAGAGAAGAATTAATAAGCAGAAAGAAAAGAATTAATAGTGTCGACCCCCTAAGGCGACCGAAAAGAATTATAGAAAAGTATAAAGAAGAAGCATCCGTTGTAGCCTCCTAACTAGAACCCCCTTCGAATCCGAACCGACAAAGGGCCATAAAGGGGGGGGGGGGTAACATATATATGATGAATAAAACCACGAAGGAAAGGAAACACAGAATGGTGCTCAAGCGCTTTCGTCTAATGACATCCTCAGGAACACTGAAGTACATAGAGAGTTACAGCCTATATATAGGTTACAGAAAAAAAAAATATATATATATATATACACATACATATACATACACATACATATACAATAAACGGAGAAATGAAATTTTAAAAAATTATTAAAAATTATAAGATTGTGGGAGGGGCATACAACTTTGCAAGGAAACACTATCGATTTTTAGCACAAGATCAAACTACTAATTTTTAGCACAAGATTAAATTAATTGTTTCCAACCAATGTTATAAAAAATAAATACAAATTTATACTGGAAATCTGCCCGGGTTTTATCACTCTACCCATCTTGTATATAAAAATAAATTGAAAAATAAGTTATTAGAGTGGCATACAAGTTTACCAAATATTTAGCGTTCTACCCTTCTTATCTAAATCTTTTCTGAAGGAATTCAAAACAACAGGATCGAGTTGAAAAAGACCTTTGCTTGTGTTGAAGTTATTTGTAAGTTGGATAATGGCAGACTCAAGAATATTTCTATTAACAATGTTGCTAGAGTGAAATAAAACAAGCATTATTCCAATCAATACAGTGGGATAACTCTGACAAATGGACAAAAAGGGCACTGGACGACTGTCCTGTTCTAACGGAATATTGATGCTGTTTTATACGTGTGTGCAAATCCTTTCCCGTCTGACCTATGTAAAAGGAATCACGTTATTTACAACCAATTTTATAGATAATGCCTGAATTATTGGTAGGGCTATTTTTTACTATGATATTTTTCACAATATTGTTATATGAAAATACTACTTTAATATCCAAAAGTTTAAGTACATTAGCAATGCCTAAAAAGCCCGGGAAAAATGGAAGTACTAAAATATTTTTTTTGACAAAGTACGAGTGTTATTATTGCCCCGATAGAAAGTTCGTTTTGCCTTGTTGAAACAAGATTCCATAAACGCAGATGGATAACACAGATCACTTCCAATACCGTTGATTTTTTCTGATTCGGCATCGATGTATTCCGGACTGGCGATCCTAAGGGCGCGGAGAAACATTGACGAAAAAATGGTCTTCTTAGTAGGGGTGTCATGTCCCGAGTAAAAGTGCACGTAGGACAAATTGTTTGTTTTTTTCCCGATAGATACTGAACTTAAAACCTGGGCTTTCCCTATGTACACGCACATCCAAAAACGGAATTGAATTGTCTTGTTCCACTTCTAAAGTAAACTTAATGGAGGGGACTTGATCATTTAACTGAAGGAGGAAGTTATCCAGGTCACGATTCATGGGCCAGATACACAAAATATCGTCGACGTACCGCAACCAAGGGATGCCAACCCCCAGGATTCTCGGAATGTAAGTAATTTCGAAAAACTCCATATAAATATTGGAGAGGAGGGGCGACAAGGGGTTGCCCATGGCCATCCCAAAAACTTGTTGATAATACTCGTTATTGAAAGTGAATTTACAGTCTTTGATGCAAAGCTTAATAAGTTCCAAAACAATGTGTGAAGGTAGTGGCAGGTCATACTTATGTAATTCTTGGGAGAGAAAGTCAAGCATATCATCAATCGGTACTTTTGTAAACAATGAACAAACGTCAAAACTGATCAATCTATCGTTAGTTTCAGTACGTGCATTATTCAATTTTTCAGTAAGATCCATGGAATTTTTTACATGTGAATCAGAGAGAGTTCCGAGAATAGGGGACAAGACTTATTATCAACAACGAGTATTATCAACAAGTTTTTGGGATGGCCATGGGCAACCACTTGTCACCCCTCCTCTCCAATATTTATATGGAGTTTTTCGAAATTACTTACATTCCGAGAATCCTGGGGGTTGGCATCCCTTGGTTGCGGTACGTCGACGATATTTTGTGTATCTGGCCCATGAATCGTGACCTGGATAACTTCCTCCTTCAGTTAAATGATCAAGTCCCCTCCATTAAGTTTACTTTAGAAGTGGAACAAGACAATTCAATTCCGTTTTTGGATGTGCGTGTACATAGGGAAAGCCCAGGTTTAAGTTCAGTATCTATCGGGAAAAAAACAAACAATTTGTCCTACGTGCACTTTTACTCGGGACATGACACCCCTACTAAGAAGACCATTTTTTCGTCAATGTTTCTCCGCGCCCTTAGGATCGCCAGTCCGGAATACATCGATGCCGAATTAGAAAAAATCAACGGTATTGGAAGTGATCTGTGTTATCCATCTGCGTTTATGGAATCTTGTCTCAACAAGGCAAAACGAACTTTCTATCGGGGCAATAATAACACTCGTACTTTGTCAAAAAAAATTTTAGTACTTCCATTTTTCCCGGGCTTTTTAGGCATTGCTAATGTACTTAAACTTTTGGATATTAATGTAGTATTTTCATATAACAATATTGTGAAAAATATCGTAGTAAAAATAGCCCTACCAATAATTCAGGCATTATCTATAAAATTGGTTGTAAACAATGTGATTCCTTTTACACAGGTCAGACGGGAAAGGATTTGCACACGTATAAAACAGCATCAATATTCCGTTAGAACAGGACAGTCGTCCAGTGCCCTTTTTGTCCATTTGTCAGGGTTATCCCACTGTATTGATTGGAATAATGCTTCAGTTTTATTTCACTCTAGCAACATTGTTAATAGAAATATTCTTGAGTCTGCCATTATCCAACTTACAAATAACTTCAACATAAGCAAAGGTCTTTTTCAACTCGATCCTGTTGTTTTGAATTCCTTCAGAAAAGATTTAGATAAGAAGAGTAGAACGCTAAATCTTTGGTAAACTTGTATGCCACTCTAATAACTTTTATTTTTCAATTTATTTTTATATACAAGATGGGTAGAGTGATAAAACCCGGGCAGATTTTCAGTATAAATTTGTATTTTTTTTAATTTTTTTTTTATTACATTGGTTGGAAACAATTAATTTAATCTTATGCTAAAAATTGGTAGTTTGATCTTGTGCTAAAAATCGAGTGTTTTCTTACAAAGTTGTATGCCCCTCCCACAATCTTATAATTTTTAATAATTTATTTTAATTTCATTTCTCCGTTTATTGTGTGTGTGTATATAATATATATATATATATATATTTTTTTTTTTCTGTAACCTATATATAGGCTGTAACTCTCTATGTACTTCAGTGTTCCTGAGGATGTCATTAGACGAAAGCGCTTGAGCACCATTCTGTGTTTCCTTTCCTTCGTGGTTTTATTCATCATATATATATATATATATATACCTTACCTTACCTTACCTTACAACCTTACAAAGGTTCCGCGCGATGATTTCTCATTTCGCGAAGGTCAAGCTTGTCGCCCCTCCTCTCGAGTTGGCCTGGTGAAGTAGTGAGTTGGATTCTTGCGCTCTCCACCTCACATAGCCAGGTACGCCCGGCTCATCGGGGATTGTTCTGAGCCAGGCGTCTAGTCTATATTATATATATATATATATATATATATATATATTGTGTGTGTGTGTGTGTGTGTGTGTGTGTGTGTGTGTGTCCCTAAATACTGTTCCTATTTTTAGATAAATGTTCTAAGCTAAAAAAAGGAATCCAGACGCAAAGACAAACGCAATAGGTACATAAAACATAAGAGTTTATTAACCTGAATTAAACATGTTCACTGTAATAAATAAATAAATAAATAAATAAATAAAAGGCCGGGTCGAAAATTTATATTGAAAAGGTTCATATTGTGAGGGGTTTGAATGGAACATAGGAACCCCCTCATAAATTATTTTCACTGTTTAAAGCCTCCTACCCCCTGGAACAATTTTTCACTTTTTGACCTATATTGAAGAATATTCCATTTATACAAGACTTACTCTACATTCAGGTTTTTTGATGACATAAATCTTTATTAACATATAATATTTTATTTAATAATGTACAGTATTAGGAAAATTAATTAAGTACAACAATATTCGGAAGAAAAAATTAGAGGCATAATAAATGGCCTAAAATCAAATCAAAAGGGAAGAAATTTTCAATATCATAAGGAAATTTATTTCATATGTTTTTACTCATTCCATTAGGCCTTCCATTCAAACGTGGGCAGTTTTCGCCTTGATTCTAATGAGTTTAAGATAAACTTTTGACGGTTGTCATAGCCTATTCTTTCCTGACATACCTTTGTTACTAGGTTCACTGCCCTTTCCACACTTTGACTGTGGCATGGAAAAAAAAAGCTATCTCCAGTGGCTTACATCGAACCTGTAGTAGCTCATCGTCGCTAAAATTGTTTAGCAGCGATGGAGGAGTATGATCTCTTTTTGCCAATCGATCATATCTGTGTAGTCAGTAGATTGGAAATTGAGAGTTCGTGACAACTCAAAGTTTCTGGTACCTGAAAATCCTGTTCTTGAAAGGATGATTTTCTGAATAGCTTGCTCCCTAATTTCTAGTCTCTTATCAGTTACCATTGATATGAGTATATTTTCTGGGTGGGCAAAGTAGGCGTTATTCTTTAATACTGGTTCTATGATTGATCTATGTTGTTCATCTAAATTTCGAAGCAAGCACATTAAATGCCAAAAGTTATATGCACATCAGTTGCATTAGGATGAGATTTATCCAAAACCACCCTGGAGCATAGAACTGCATAATAATCTTGACTATATCTTGAAGGTTTTTATCGGGATTTGGAGTTGAGAGATATAATCGAAGGACCCTGTTGGCTAGAGTTAGCCAGCGAGCATGGTGAAGGGTACCTGGGGATCGAGTGGGGCAGATCTTGAGAAGTGTCTCCAGTTTGCACTGCCAGACACACATGTCCAGGATGTAGTTTTTATACGGAACTACTTGAAGAAGAGTGGATTCAGCGTGGTTTATGCATGGAATTGTGGCTTTGAAGCCTGCACAAGCAATGAGAAACGCCGTCCTTTCATGGTGACGCGCACTTCTGAGTACTGTACTCTTAGTCGACAGCATGCGTACTCTTACAAGACTGCGGTGCAGAGAAGAATACGCACTTGAATTTTCTTTTTTTTCTTTTCGCCTAAATTTGCCTGTAAGTTTACTGCAAATTTTGTATAGCTTGATTCAGCTTTGAATCAAGGTTGTTCCATGAAAATACTGCATTTGTACTTAAAGAGGAAGTAGATATGAAATATCTAAAGTGTTTACTCTTGCTTGATTTGCCTCAACCATGCATTACTTTTGAAAAACAAGTTCTCTTGCATCTGTATCAGATCGAATTGACTTCGTCTGTGTACGTATTTAACGCGTCTTCTGGAGGAATATACATGTTAAAAGTAAGCCTGTATTTATTGTTTTTGTACTCATTTTACTGCTACGAAGCTGTATATATATATATTAGTGATATATCGGATGTCAGATTTCAGACATCCGCTGATGCAGATGGGGATGCCAAACTTTGACATCCGCACGGATGCGGATGTTCATGCATAAATTTGTCAGCTTGATCATATGGTAGTTTAAATTCATACTTAATTTATTAATTGACTTTCGATTTTTGGTTATAAATATTAGATACTCTATGTTAGATATTATTATTTTGTAGTTATAATTTTTTTCCACACACCTGTGTGTTACCAGGATGCGGGACGGGGACCCAACTCGTCTTGCATCTCACCAACCATTTTCCCCAACCACCACCCTTCGGAAAGTAGTGTGCTTATAACATTATGTATTGTAACATGAACAATTAATTAATTATACAAATACACAACAGACATTGCCAGTTACATTAAAGATCAAATGAAGGCTGCACAAGTTTCAGTATTTGAACTGAATGAGAGAGAAATTGTACTTCAGAAACAGCAATTTAGTAAATAGTACACATCCGCAACATCTGCATCCCGCAGGTGCGGATACGGATACAGATGCGACATGTATCAATAATATATATATATAAGGCATCGCCCGGTGGTTGTATCGCTATCGGTACCAATACCGATGGTTAGTAGCTACCGATACCGATATTTTTTGTTTCTAAGAATATAAAAAAAAACACGCGTTTTCCTAATAGAAACTTCCTGGCTGCTCGAGAAGTTACGTGTGTGTTCGCGATTTATCCCGACGTTTCTAGAAATTTCCATGACTCTACCTCTATATATAAAGCGAGCCCGTAACCATCGCGGCGTCATTTC
>JAJOZX010006504.1:155000-202500 GCA_023014485.1 Bathynomus jamesi | reverse complement strand
CAATACATATTATTTATTATTATTATTAGTAGTAGTAGTATTATATTGTATCCCATTGAGACCCATGACCAGTATGCGGTATTTATTTTCGAAACGATTTCCGCGACGAGTTTTTGAATTTCCGCGCGGTTATAGCTACCAGTCATGAGATTGGACGTCCCAAGCATGTTCCAAGAAACTAATAACAAGCAATAATATTGCTTGCTATTAGTTTCAGTTGTTCTCATTAGGTGGTGGTCACGTGATCCACAGCGATATTATCATCTCATTATTTTACGATATTTTAAAAACATGTAATAAAAATCCATTAATTTTGATATCCAAATGTACCCCCACACTTTTTTATAGTGATTTGCGCCCATGATGCGGATGATACTTCAATCATAACCCCACATAAAGACTCGCTACCACTTCAAACGACCACCAACAGTGAACTCCAAAGTGTTTATGTATGGTTTAATGCCAACAAACTATCATTAAATATTAATAAAACAGCTTATACAGTCATCACAAAAAGAAATCGTTGCCCCCCCTTTAAACATAGACACAAATTCAATCCCTGTTCAACGAGTGCACTCGGCCAAACTCCTGGGAATTATCATCGATTCAAACCTCTCATTCAAAGAGCACCTGAAGACCTGTGCGACAAATTAGCCAAGGTCTCATTCATAATTAAGGAAGAGGGTGCGGCACTCCCAAAACGGGTTCTTCGATCCATATATTTTACCATGGTGTACCTACACCTACAATACTGCATTAGTGCTTACGGAAGCACACGTCACTATTCGCTACACCCATTAATGGTAATGCAAAAAAAGATTAATCAGAAAAATCTACAAGTCAAACAAACATAATGAAAGTACAGATCAGATGTTTCACGAGTTAAAAATTCTCAAACTAAGAGAAATCTATAAACCAAACATTGCCTCATACAGGTATCAAATCGTTTATAATATTGTACCAGAAAGTATCCAAAACAAAATATTATCTTCCCAAACACAACAACGCTTTAACACAAGACAATCAGACACGTACATCAGAAAACCGAATTATATTCTAGATTGTGCGACTCGATCCTTATTCTCAACTGGCCTAAACCTTTGGAATTCGCTTCATCAAATGGTAAAACAACATAGGACACTAAAAATCTTTCAAAGGAAACTGAAAGACAAATTTATCAACTCATACATACAAGCCATAACTCTGTATCCCGTCTTACTTCAGTAACAAAATTAAAACTACATACTATTGTTTCCATATTTATTTCCATATTTCTCTATAGCTAAGCAAAAATGATGATAACCAGTAAAACAAAATCAAATATGAGTAAGGTCAAGGTACAGTGCTTACAATAAGTCTCGCGCCTCTGTCTCGTCCCAAGCTAGTCTGTTAGGTATAAAATGGGCGGTCCTTATGGCAGCGGAGGTGCGTTCGGATTGGTGCACATAATTGCTCTAACCCCATCAATGACGTCCACATTATCATTGTGTCGATCACTCTATCTATTTATATATACAGACATACTGTATATAGATATATATATAGAGTATGCAGGGGATAAAGTGTCTCAGTCCCAGCTATGGTAGTTGTCTTACAATTAACAGTCCCAAGTGCAAGTTACGTTAACACCTCCATAAACTACCCTGGACTAAAATAACATACGTGAAGTCCTTACCCACAAACCATTTAAAAGGTGTGATTTAAAAGTCTCTCTCTCTCTCTCTCTCTCTCTCTCTCTCTCTCTCTCTCTCTCTCTCTGATCACGCCGCATGGCAATGAATGTATCCATTAGGGTTATGACTTTTTAATTTTTTGTCATAAATATTGTTTCCTGTATCATCAATCGATGAACGTTTGCTTGAAAACAATAAAAAAGGGCCTAATTCTTCAGAATTAAAAACAAATGTCACCCCGAAAGCAAATATAGTATATTAGTATATTCGAGACAGCTGCATTGCACCATTCTAGATTGGTTACCTAGTATTTTCTTGAATATTCCGGAATATTCCAGAAATACACGTGTCTGCCTTAAGCCACGCCCAGAGAGGGCGTGGCTTAAGGCAGACACGTGTATTTCTTGAATATTCCGGAATATTCAAGAAAATACTAGGTAACCAATCTAGAATGGTGCAATGCAGCTGTCTCGAATATACTAATATACTATATTTGCTTTCGGGGTGACATTTGTTTTTAATTCTGAAGAATTAGGCCCTTTTTTATTGTTTTCAAGCAACAGTTCATCGATTGATGATACAGGAAACAATATTTATGACAAAAAATTAAAAAGTCATAACCCTAGTATCCATATAACGTTAATAATAACCGAAACTCGAGAAAATATACTCTCTGCCTTCCGCTCTATCCCAAATCCTTTTCTCTTAGTAACCTCTTAATACAAACTAATCTATCATATTTTGCGACTTTTTAACTCTGGTAGGATTCAATTCCATTCCTATAGTGTAAGATACTTAAATTCATGTGTGTATTATGCCATATGATGTGCGTAATAAATAATCATTTTTAAATAGTTGGAGCGTTCAAGGTCATCTGTAATAATCTATAGACTACCCCTCAAGCCTACTGTCAAAACTTAGATTCCCCTAACACACAGGCGTCTTCAAGTAACATGAATGCGTAGAGATCTAAGGTGTTAGATTCCATATTATATAATTTATGTGCTAGGTTTAAGAACGCTGGCATTGAAGGATGGAAGGAAGGGACAGTAAAAGCGATAATAGGTTTAATGAAGGAAGTGGAATGAGGATGGAGGTAAGCGTTGCTATGTCGAAGGAAACGAGGTTGGGTGGGGAATTACGAAGGGAGGAGGAAAGGGAGCCAGAGATTATTAATCTAATTCTGCCACCACGTTCTCCTGATATGAATCCGATTGAAAACCTTTGGGCAATAATGATTAACGAATGGGAGCAACGCAATGAAAGAACATTTTAAGCACTTTTAGCTCACACGAGGAATAGTTGGGAGAGCTTACGTCGAACACCAAACATTCCCTACAATCTGGCCGCTTCTATGCCGCAACGATTGCAAGAAATATTGATGCCGGAGGAAGCTATAGGAAATACGGATGTTAAAGCCATGACGTAAATGTGTATCGAATATATATTTATGTTAATACAGAATTTTATTACATTTTTATGTTTGACATCTATAAAAGTATATATTGTGACCATGAAAGAACTTTACTTATCCTTAGTTAGAATCTTTTCTTGCAATGTCTACGCTCGCGGAAATGATAATATATGCATTGTTGAAACAAACTATGAGAAGGTAATAGTTTCAGGAAAAAAATAAAAACTGGCAACATCGAGGCCATCATATGTTTATGGGAATTGTCATATGATATGCTACCAATAAACTCTTATATATTACTATATACAGTACACTATATTACGTAATAATTACGATGAACAAATCAAATGCAAATTTCTCTGATTCACGGCCCACCAGTCTTGCTTTAGACTAATGACTTTCATAAGATGGAATAGGTTACCACTTAAAACAATGGATAAACTATCTATTAGTGAGACGACCGTGACTTCCTCGAAATGCGAGCGCGTGAGAGGTTCACTGAGGAATTTGGTCATTAGATTCTTCACGTAGGATATGTATCACAAAGAACAATATTGACAACAATTCCCAACAATTACTTAATATCAATCATTGCATTTGAGCAAATAATTTAGACCTGCGTCAAAATAACTTAGGTATCATGCCATGATTTGGGATATTTGCCGAATTAGTCGTTTTCTATAGTCTACAGTATATATTTAGACGGTATAATGTAATGCCCAGCTAATATTATGATGACTAGGATTGCTCCATAACCATCCCAACATCCCGAAACTTGGTCATTCTGCTTCTTAATCATTTGTATTTTAAACATTAAAATATATCAGAAGTGACGTAATAATAGACGTCATTGATAGGGTTAGAGCAATTATGTGCACCAATCCGAACACACCTCCGCTGCCATAAGGACCGCCCATTTTATACCTAACAGACTAGCTTGGGACGAGACAGAGGCGCGAGACTTATTGTAAGCACTGTACCTAAGGTTATTAAGATACTCAATAAACAAGGTATTTAATATTTCGACATCTTAGCTGACTACCATATGTAATTATGTGTAGATCTAATCTTAGCTGAATATCCTAACCGTATGTACAGTAAACCCTCGTCCAACGCGTTTGTCCAGCGCGAATTTGCTTAGACACGGAAAAATAAATGCGAACAATTAATTACACCGGTCTGCATGAAAATCGATTGCTTTATTTTGAGTTGTGATTCTGAAGCAGTTCGCTGCGCTGAATTAAAAAATGCTACCAGTTTTTTTCTATCACCCACAGTTTTAAAGTTATTAGCAAAACAATTTTGGGGCGTTTTGTAATTTTTTACCTTTTTTATCTTTAATTTCGTTTTTTCATATTTTTCAGATAGATAATTCTAACATTACGTCTTTAAAATTTTAATGGCTTCTAGAGGATGTACCCATAGTCCAGACATATTTTGTTATATCTGTGGTCTGTATGTTGTAAAACAAAGGACAAATGTAACGACCTTCATTAAGAGAGCTTATCATGCTTATTTTGGAATTAAATTAGGAGATCAAGACAAAAGTTGGGCTCCACACAAGGTTTGTCTTACGTGTGTTGCGGCACTAAGGAATTGGAGCAAAGGTAAAAAGAAAAGTTTGCCATTTGGGATCCCTATGGTATGGCGCGAGCCTAGAAACCATACCGACGACTGCTACTTCTGTTCTTGCAATGTTAAAGGTTATAATGCAAAGAATAAAGAGAGCCTTCAATACCCAAGTCTTCCATCTGCAATAAGGCCGGTACCCCATGGTCCAGAAGTTCCTATTCCCCGCCCACCCGAGAGTCTGGATCGATACAATTCAGATTCTGATTCAGCTCCAAATCCAGACAATGATGATGTTTATGAACAGCCAACAGCTGACCGAGATCCTCCTAAACCATTAACCCAAGCCGAACTAAATGACTTAGTCAGGGATTTGAATCTGCCTAAGGACTCTGCAGAACTTTTGGGGTCTAGATTGCAGGAGAACAATTTATTGGCATCCAACACATACTTCGCTTGGTACAGAAATCGTGAGAAAGACTTCGTGCCTTTTTTCGAAGAAGATGGTAAATATATTTTGTTTCTTTCAGTTATTTTTTTATTCTTTCATAAACAAGCAATATGCTTGTCCAAGAGCTAGGAGCTGTTTAATTCTGCTTTAATTAGGTTTTACTCTATCACCTAAAGATTTCGTGCTACAAGGGGTGTTGTAATACCTCATCTGTCCCCAAATGTTAACCACCCATTGATGGGAGGGGGGAGAGTATTTTGCTGGGAACGGGACTGGTTCTTATATATATTTACCCTACATTATTATGTAAGCGTTACTGTAGTCTATAACAACAAAATTTATGGTTTAGCATGTGCAATCCAATGTTGGTCTCGATAAGATGGTTCACATTTGGGGATAAATGGGGGATTTATGACACACCCTGTAGTAAGAAAACCATACGTGATAGGGAAAACTAACTATATTTTTGAGATCAGCGCACTCAAAGTATATAGAATCACCAACTAGTTTGTAAAAATCGATCGACAAGTTTTCAAATGTGTACTGGTGTTATTTGTCGAAAGCGGAAAATTTGATTATACACAGTACGCCAATCACGCTCTAATACGGTAGTACTGTATGCGTGCCAATGCGGGCTCTAGCATTTTCTCCTACACTCTCCAACACTCCCGCATCTCCCTCCCTCTTGCATCACCCCTCGCATCACCCTTTGTCTCAGTCCCGCTACCGCGTTAAGTTCATTGAAGTTGTGTTGGATCGTTTTTGTCGTATTTTGTCTTGTTTTGCTATTACCCTTAGACAGCAGTATGGCATCAAAACGTAAAGCATCTGCAAGTGATATTGAAGAGAAGAAAAGTCGCAAGGTTATAACATTAACCAAAAAAATAAAGATTCTGGATAAATTGCGTGGTGGTATGAGCATAACATCACTTGGCCACGAGTATTACGTGAATAAATCTACCATACGCACCATCTGAAAGAGTGAAGAAAATATACGTGCCGTTTTCATTTAATATATTTTTATTTATCATGTGTAAATATCATTGTGTATGATTTATTATGTTCTTATTTCATATACAATATAGGTTGGGAAATTCATTTGTGTGTGAATAAAAAATCTACATATCTAAGTATTAGTGGGAGACTTTACGCGGCCGCGTTCACGTATCCCCATTTATCCCATAAGGTATTAAGTTTGTCCAACGCGGAGTTACCTAACGCGCCGTTCTCGAGGAACCTAACCCCCGCGTTGGACGAGAGTTCACTGTATCGCTAAACATATTATTTGTAGCTTACAACAGATGATCTCCATGTACTTCTCTCTCTCTGCCGCTATATCTTTAAAACTAGTGTACATAACTTAGCTACTCTGCATTATCTATCATGATTTACCATACAACTATATTTTGCTAATAAAGCATAAAATTTGCTTGTTAATGGCAGTTCTTTGCTATGTAAATATATGAAGGCATTACCACATACATGTACGTGCATTGTGTGTGTATGTATGGATATATGTATCTATGCATGTGTATTATGTAGGTGCATGTATATACATTAGTGGTGGACCGGATATCCGCATCCGCATCATTTTTAACATCCACTTCCGCACTTTTGACTGCGGATGTTATGCAGATATTACCTCTAATAAATTATGCAATTTACAATTAAATTAGCTTATAAAGTAGCTTATAAGGCCCAGTCATGCACATTTCATGTAAAGTTTTAATTATTAATGAACAAACAAATAATGTAAGGTTGTTAGGCATTGAATTACAAGTGAACAATGATTGCATATTAATTGTAAACTGCTATTTACCATACAACAACGGCAGTAATCTAGATGAATACATTGATTTGCTGTACAAAATTAAGTCATTATCAGATAACCCCAAATATTCTCAATGTATAATAATGGGGGACTTTAACGCACATGTGAACTCGGAATTCTTTGTAGAATTGGGTAACATGTGCGAGTCGGCCAGTTTAAGTATAAGTGATGTAGATGTATTAGGGGTAACCAGTGGTAATTTTACATACGTCAGTGATATGAGTGGTACCACCAGGTGGATTGATCATTGTCTCTACAGAAGCTAAGGCTAACAAAGACCCTAAGATCCACTCTAAGGTTAGCCCGAGAGAAAGGAAAGAGGAGGGGATTAAAAGAGGAGAAAAAGGGGTTAAGTAAGTAGCAAAACCTATCATTCGTGGGTTAACATTCATTCAGAAAAAGAGAAAGAAAGACTCCCCATCATCATCCGCCGGCCACTGCCGACAAGTCGGAAAAATAGTCGAAGAGAATAGGAGAGGGGTGAAAGATGAAAAGAAGTAAAATAAGAACGCTTACAAACCATGCAAACACAGTCTTAACTCACTGTCATACCATGCAAACTACAGACATGCAAGTAAGGAGAGGTTGCTGGCATCACACGCTGGCATGTCACAAGCTGGCATTAAACGTCAACAGACTCATCCTCGACCACCACCCCCAGAGCTCCTGTTGCTAATTGTTTTTTTATTTTAAACAGTTAATATTTTTAAAATGCCTATAGATCTAAACGGTTCTTAAACATATTAACGCTGGTAGAGTTAACGACTGACGCGGGAAGATTATTCCATTTATCAATTACTTTAAACATAAATAAGTTTTTAGCGATATTAGTAATGAAACGTCTGCCACGCAACTTAAATCCGTTATTACGAGTAGTGCTATTATCGAAAGTGAACAGTTTGTCAAAATTTACGTTATCAATTTTATTAACGATTTTGAAAACTTCAATAAGCTCCCCCCTTAATCTCCTAGTTTCGAGTGAATGCAAGTCTAACTCTTTAATCCTATCTTCATAAGGCTTGTTGCGCAATGACGGAATTAGTTTCGTGGCGCGACGTTGAACCCTTTGTAACCTATCAATATCCTCACGCAAATATGGGCACCAAACCTGAACTGCATATTGTAAATGAGGCCTGACTAGGGACTTGTAAAGTGGCAATATAATATTCTTCGATTTAAATTCGAAATTACGCGCTATGAAGCCTAACATCCTATTAGCTTTTGCGCAAGACTCCGGGCACTGGTTCCTAACTTTTAAATCCTTAGATACGCGTACGCCTAAATCTACTTCCTCGTCAACGCTCGCTAACTCTGTCATCCATCGTGTACGTGTAATTATTGTTACGAGAACCTATATGCAAGACTTTACATTTGTCTACGTTAAATTGCATCTGCCACTTAGCCGTCCACTCCATAATCCTATTTACATCGTCTTGGAGCCTATTTCTATCGTCCTCGTTAACAACCTTACCGCCTATTTTAGTATCGTCCGCGAATTTTGACACGTTACTAGTCAATCCTACATCTCATTAGTAATAATCTAAAGGATCGAATTGTTAGAGTTCATATTCTGCATGATTTCCTTCTTTCTGATCATAGACCATTAGAAATATTAATTAACTTTACCCATTTATGCGCAACACAACTTAACAAGAACTCAATAGGTAAGAATAATCGCGTCGATTGGTCCAATGTTAATATGCAGCAGAGAATAGAATACAAAGACAGAACAAGTCACCTCTTTAATAATTTAGAAATTTTGCATCTTGCATGTAATAATCGTTGCTCAAATGATTCTCACTGTAAACTCATAGAGAGGTATTATAGCAAGATAATATCCCTGTTAAGAGAAGCAGGAAGCCCCCTGATTAAATCTTACAACTATCATACTAAGATTATTCCTGGATGGAATGATTTTATTGCCCCCCTGAAGAGGGAACCGAAAGACGCCTATGATTTGTGGTGCTTTCATGGTAGACCCAGATTAGGACCCAGTATACATGAATATATGTAGAAGTAGGGGTCAGTATAAGGCGGCCATAAGGCGATGTAAACAGGAAGAAGTCTATTCGAGCATCAAAAGCCTGTGAAGCTCGCATAAATAACGATAATAACAAATTTTGGAAATTTGTTAAGAATCAAACCCCTCCGACAATCGATGGGGTGTCGGGGAGGATGAAATTGCAAAACTGTGGAAAAACCACTGTTCTAACATTCTTAACAGTGTGAGTAGGGATAATCTTAAGATAGATTGCAGCGAAACGATTGTGGGAGGGACAAGGGAAAATACTTTGATATCATTTACTGAAGTAAAGAGGTTAATTAAAGAGTTAAAGACTGGTTCTGCGTCAGGGGTAGATGACTTATCGAATGAGCATTTAAAATATGCAAATGACGTAGTATGTCTGCATATATCATTGCTCTTATCAGCCATGCTTGCTCATAGCTATATCCCTGCAGTGTTCATGAGTGTATATATCTTGCCCCTGGTCAAAAATAAGTACGGGGACATTCTGTCCAGCAATAATTACAGGCCTATTGCTGTCGCTTCCTGCTTCTCGAAACTACTTGAAAAACTCTTGTTACTCCGATTAAATGATCTCCTATGGGCATCTCCTAATCAGTTTGGCTTTAAAAGGTCCCACTCAACTGACCTGTGTATCTATGTACTTAAAGAAACAATATCTAAATACATTGACAGTAATTCAACTATTTATAGCTGTTTCCTAGATATAAGTAAGGCATATGATAGGGTGAACAACAATATTTTATTTGCAAAACTAGAAGACAGGAAAGTTCATATTAAATTTATTGAAATTTTGGTATTCCCACCAATCTTTCACCGTTAGGTAGGGCAATGTACTGTCAGTGTGTTTTGGCTCCTCTTGCGGGGTGAGACAAGGCTCCTTGCTCTCCCCTATGCTGTTTAATGTGTATATCGACGGATTAATTGTTTCACTTAATGAGGCAACAGTGGGATATTGTATAGATAACACAAGGATAAATAACTAAGTTTATGCCGATGATATGGTGTTAATAAGTCCCTCTGTTAAAGGTCTGGATCGGCTACTAAAAGTCTGCGAAGTGTATTCGCAGAAACATATTCTTTTTGATGTTATAAAAACTAAGGTTATGCAATTTCATCCTAAAAGCTGTAATCAGCCAGCTTATATAAGGTTTACAATGAATGGTGAAGTAATTGAGGAAGTACAAGAGTTTAAGTATTTGGGTCAAACTATTCCCAGCTCCTTGAGTGATGACTTGGATATAAGAAAATCTCGAAGCCTGTGTACTAAAGCGAATATAACCATAAGGGACTTTCGATTCTGTACAAGTGAAGCTAAAGACACTCTTTCGTACTTTCTGCAGTAATATATACGGACAGCAACTCTGGGTGAATTATAAAGAGGTTCTGGCAGAACCCTAAATTTGTTGTACAACAGGTCTTTTAGACTCTTACATAAATTAACCCCGAGATGCTCAGCTTCGCAATGTTTGCTACCCGCAATGTCCTGAGCTTCCCGGAGGTAACAAGACGCGCTCAATACAGTCTAATGCAAAAAATTAAAAAATCAACCAACCCGATCATCCAAGATATCCATGAGTCCTGCCATTTATCTTCTGAACTATGGACTTCTTGGTACGAAACGTCTGTCTGTAGCTCCACTTAACTTCGACATTACAGTATTATTTCTAATCAATTGTGTATATTTCTATCCTTAGTATATGAACTGTCATTGTATTAATAATATTTGTCATATGGACTATAGTCTGCCAATAAACCTTTTCATTTTCATATAAACCTCAAAATATAAATACCTGGTAACACAGAAAATTGAATGAAACTTGTTTCATTGAATTTTCTGTGGCTGAAAATAAGTCTATCATAATGAAAACATTAATATTAACTTTAATTCTTATGCATTGCCTGCCATGATAGTAATATCACGAAATTTGAAAAATTGTCATATTCATAATTCTATATTATATTGATAGATTAACTAAATATCCGTATCCGCGGATATTGAAATTAAAAATCCGCATCCGCAGATGTTGAAAAACTGACATCCGGTCCACCACTAATATACATGTATGTGTGTATATGCCTAGGGCGGCAAAATTTGTCGTATTTCAACCTAAATACTGTAGGGTAAAGAAAACCAAAATAGAAAATAAATAACTTGTAAGCACTAACATATTAAATAGGTTGAGAAGTAAGTTTTACAATAAAAATGAACAGCAGCTTCTAATAGCAAACTAGCGATATCAAATGGCACAACTATAAGGCACTTTGATCCCTGCCTAGGCCGGCAAAATGCTAAGCACGGCTTTTATATATATATATATATATATATATATATATATATATATATATATATAAATAATTATTTATATATATATATATATACCATATGTCCCACAAAAAAGTACACCCAACTTTAGATTGTACTAACTCCTCCAAAAATTGAGATATTTTGGATCTGTTTGTTTGATTTAATATAGCAAATTATTCTTAACGTTCAAAATTTATTCATGTTTAAACGATTTAGTGTTTAAGCATCTGCTTTTAACTGAAGGGTCCAACAAAATGGATTGCGCAAAATTGGTCAATGAAAAAATAATGTGTGCTATCGATGCTAATGAAAAGACAAATACATAATAATAGATACTTTAACATAATTTTAATAAGATACAAAGCAGATTTTTCTTTATTCCTTATTGCAAAAGTTATGCTTAGTTTCGTTTTCTTTCAACATGACCGCCATTCCTATCGATACAAATCTGGAGTCGAGCTCTCATCTTCCCCATCACACTTTTGATAAGATCTGGATTGTCTTTTAACAAGTTGATTTCAGCTGTGATGCGAGTCCTCAAATCAACTAAATTGATAAGTTGTGATGCAAATACTCTATTTTTCAAATGACCCCATAAAAAGTAATCACACGGGGTCAAGTCAGGGCTGAATGCTGAATGTTCTCGTCTGTTCTTGCCGTCTTCGGATGGCCTGAACGTCCTTTGTTCAAATTGAGGACCGTTCCTTCTTCTTTGTATTTCCGAACATTCTTCAAAATTGTATGTTTAGTTGGAGAAGCTCTATCGGGAAATTGCAGTTCGAAGGTATTCTGAACTTGTTTTAAGCTTTTAGTTTGCAGATAAGTTGTGACCATGAGAACGCGCTGCCTTCGTGTAAACTGCTTGATAAGGGTTTCAAAGTTATTTATAAATTTAGTAATTCAGATTCTTCATTTATATGTATCACTCGTATCTTAGATACAAAAGTTCGAATTATTTAAAAAAAAATATTTGCAATATCCTTCGACGTAAAAAGTAGCACATTGGTTAAAGCAAGAGGAGCTATCCTGGGAGAAATGATCATTCGGCGCAACCCATTTTGCTGTACCCTTCAGTTAAAAACAGATGCTTAAACACTAAATCGTTTAAACATGAATAAATTTTGAACGTTAACAAAGAATAATTTGCTATATTAAATCAAACAAACAGATCCAAAATATCTCAATTTTTGGAGGAGTTAGTACAATCTAAAGTTGGGTGTACTTTTTTGTGGGACATATTGTATATATATAGTACCATGCAAAAGTCAGAGACCACTGTCGATCTGATAACTATTAGATAATCTGTCGTATGAAAATTGGTTTTGATACTAAAATACTTATCAACTAGAACCTCTGGTTTATATTAACGTATAACTAAGTTATTACTTAAGTGTATAAAGTTGTATAAGCTGGATGACCCTCTAGTCTGCATAAACTGGACTTGAGGGTTGATTCATTATATTACTTATAACGCATGTGTTTAAAGATCTAGCGAACTATTAATGATGGATCCGCAGTAAATGCTCCTAAGCCATTGTTATATCAATATTTACAATCAAAAGTATTGACATATTCACTTAAATTCTGAAAAACAAATTTATCCAAAACGTTTCTCATTATAATCCTAATTCATGCTTTTTTTTTTCTTTCACGGGCTTAAGAAATGACGAAAAGTACAATTTCTGATGAGATTAGATATAAAATAGTACATTTGCATGGTGAGGGACTGAGTCAAAGAAAAATAAGTGAATCTACAGGCGTTTCCTAAACTGGTGTAAAAAAATCTTGGCTCGTCACGGATCAAATGGGACCCCAGCTGATCGTCCTAGATCAGGGAGGCCCTCTAAGCTTTCTCCATCTGATCAACAATATCTAAAGATTACTTCCCTTCGAGATAGACGCAAATCCAGCACTTCACTCGCAGCAGCAGATCTCGAAAAAACAACGGGTCTCTCAGTGATCCCTCTGTACGAAGGAAGCTTAATTCAGTAGGTCTTAAAGGACGTGTTGCAGCAAAAAATCCACTTTTAAGGAATGGAAATAAAGAGAAGAGAAGAAAATATGTTTTGGAACACAATTATTGGACATCTGAGACCTACTGAGTTAAGCTTCCTTCGTAAATGGATATGTTGTTAGTATGATATAAACAACAAGAGAACAGTAATGTTCGTATAGGGTAAACTGGCACCCTGGCACCATCATATATCTTAAACTACATATGACAAGTTCTTGAGTAATTCAATATATAAATATATAATGTATATGTATAACAACATATTACGCTATTATATCCTATCACGTTATGGATTACTAAAATGAAAAAAGAGTGAACTTAAAATAAAACTAAATATGTCATTATATATGTGATTATGGTGCCGTGACATCGAATGTATTAAACGTTCTTCAGCGACATTTTTTAAATTCTTCAAAAATCGATCGTTGTCGATTTATGCGTAAACGGTTGTAATCTGTTTTAAGCGGAGAACGATTTAATTAATGGTAAAATTGCGCTCTTCGAAACGAGTAGGCCTCATACCGCGTTCATACTATACATTTTTTTTTTTTTTTTTTGGTGGAATGCCCATTTTGAATTACTTTTTTCTCGGAATTTCACCTACATTGAGTACGAACGCTTTTGGAACAGTCCTTATTTTTGATGGCTTTTTGGAGAGGAAACGTTTGTTCTATTTTCGAAGGTACGAGAAACGTATTCGGAATTAACTTTCCTACAACGTGAAGTGATTCGGAACAAATGTACGAATTGGGTTAAAATCGGGAAAACGAGTGAACGCTGAACGCAAAAAATATTTTTTATTTTTTTTTTCAGAGGAACAAAAATTTCGCGAATAGAATTTTGAAATGTTTGGTTTTTGTCTCGCCAGGAAAGTAAATAAGGTATTATCCCTTACTGAGGTTAATAGGTCAGAAGGAGGTATTATATATATATATATATATATATATATATATATGGTGATGTAGTGGTTAGCGTCGCTGACTACGGACCTATCAATCCCGGGATCGAAACCGATGACGGTAGGCGGCGCGCAGCAAAACCCAGCTGTTCATCCTTCCACACAATAAAGAAATTGGTTCGGAGATAAATGGGTAGCCTGGGTAGCCTAGTGGTTAAGACGCTGGGCTGCTGATGGGGCGTGGTTGGGTTCCACGTTAAACTGTAGGTCTAAGGTGGAGTGACTAGCTTTAACTTCGTCAGAATGAACAATTCGGGCGGAAGCAAATTCAAGGTTAACCAAGGCTGTGTATATATGGGATGAATTTCACAATAAAAAATGTTAATTAAATAAATGATGCAAACTCCTAAGACAAAAAAGGAAAAAACTATTCCAATATCTTTGGTGTATTCAACAGTACACCTTTCATTCCTTGGAGATGTACTGTTGAATACACGAAAGGCATTGGAATCGCTTTTCCTTCTTCCTTGTGGATTTGCATTATATATATATATATATATATATATATATTATATATATATATATATATATATACAGGGTGGGCCGTAAGTTTCCATACATAGGAAAAATAAACATTTTTTTATGGACAACCATTTTTATTTATATAATGTGCTCTACATGGTTGCCATTGTTTTGAAAACACATTTCAATACGTGTTCCCCACTGTTGATGAACACGCATTAGCACAGTTGACGTTATGCTTGTAATGGCGTTGGTGATACGTTCCTTTAGATGATTTATGTCTCGTATCTTTTCCTGATACACCATGGCCTTCAAGTGCCCCCAAAGATAGAAATCAAGGGGGGTGAGATCTGGGGATCTGGGAGGCCACTCCACAGGACCACGCCGACCAATCCAAGCATCCGGAAACTGCTGCTGATCCAAATACCGACGCACGTGAAGACCATAATGAGGTGGAGCTCCATCTTGCTGGAAGTAAACTGGGAAGTTACCTTCCTCGTTTAGCAGGGATGGGAAAATCTCTTCTTGCAACATGTTAAGATACCTTTCGGCATTAAGATTTCCACTGACAAAAATTGGTCCAATAATTCTGTCACCCCATATCCCGGCCCACACCATCACTTTACCGGCACCTTGCATCTTCGTCGGACTCAGCCAGTTAGGGTTAGCATTACTCCAATAACGTATGTTTTGCCGATTAACCTCTCCATTGACGTAAAAATTTGCTTCATCAGTAAACAAGATCTTAGTTGAAAAGTTTGCATCCTCGTTCACTTTGGTTAATGCCCATTCACAGAATTCCATCCGTCTATCCGGGTCGTCTTCACTCAAATGCTGTGCCATATGCAATTTGTATGGATGCCATTTGTTTGCTTTCAAAATGCGCCTGATACTCGATCTGCTGACACCACTTTCTGCAGACGACCGTCGTGTACTTTTTCTGGGACTCCGTGTAAGCGCTGTAAGTATCGTAGCTGTTGTGTCTTCATCGGTGGCTGTACGTCTTGGACCACTTCGCGGTTGATCTGCAACATTTCCAGTTTTCTGAAACTTGTTAATAAGTTTTGCCACAGTGTCGTGTGTGTGATGTTCGTTCCATGTTGTCTGTTAAAGTTCATTGCAACCATGCGACTGCTTCCCGACCCAGCCATCAGTATGATTTCAATTCGTTGCTCTTTCGTCAAACGCATATTCTTAGGGTATCTGAAACATAAAAACAAACGTTTAATTTTTCCTATGTATGGAAACTTACGGCCCACCCTGTATATATATATATATATATATATATATACAGTGGTGGGCACCGTTAACCAAAAAGTTAACTTCGATAACGATAATCCGTTAACCCCAATTTTTAACTCCGATTACGATAATCCGATAATTTTACTACAAAGTTAACGGAAGTTAACGATAATCCGTTAACGATAACTATTTCTTTACTAACATTTTAAAAAATCAAGGAAAAAAGCTTTAAAACCCATAGAAAATGTTTATGCAAAATCCAACAATAAATAGGTATTTAACTGTATTTTTATCAAGTTTTGCAACTTTTTTGCTTAACTTTTTTTTTTATTTTTAATAAAAAATGTACTGATTACATGTTTTGAAACCCTTGTAACCACTAACCATTAACTAAATTTTAATTTACCAGAGAATTATTATGGCGGGAACTGAAAAGTAAAATTAAATTTTAGGCACATTTATTAAAGACTATGACACAATGTGCTGGTTGCCCTTCAGAAAGACCAACTTCTAAAGTTAGGCTCAACTGCCAGTCTTGACCTCTTGGGCCTCAGGATGTCCTTGCCGAGAGAGAAGAGCCGTTCCACTGCGGCAGAGGACGGAATTGGCAGACTGAAGTTATGGCGGTTTGAATTCATTCGCGGAGCGGTGATCTTCCGTGAATGACTCCTCGCAGTTAACGTGTTAACGGACTTTAACAGACTAAATATCGAGTTATCGGAAGTTAACTGGTCCGATAACGATAAATGGAAATTAACTTCCGTTAATAGTCCGTTAAAAAAAGTTAACTTCGTTAATTAACTGTTATCGGATTAACGTTTTAGTGCCCAACACTGTATATATATATATATATATATCAGTGGCGTTCATTCAGGGTAAGCTAGGTAGGCGCCGCCTACCCTAATAAAAATCTTATTAAAGACAGTACCATATTTTTCAGAATAGTCTACAGTACATACCCACTAGCCAGTTATGAAGTTTATCATTAGCTACTATAATTATATAATATGTACCTACAGTGCGTGTGCTAAGTGTGCTCGCATGCAATACCGCTTACCCTGTAGATGTATCCACCGCATGCCACTGATATTATATATATATATATATATATATATATATATATAAATATATAATATACTGTAATATAAGGAAGTGGAAGATGACCAAGAAAAGTAACCTCAAAGTTCATAACGTGATATCTTGATTCTTAGGGTAAAGTGTGTTTTTCGTAGGCATTACTCCTGTGTAACAGAACATCTCGCATCCGCGCATCATCTGAGTGCGGAGGAGGGTCACCCATCCAGCTACTGAACACACACACCGTCAGTTAACCTCACTAATCTAACGGGAAGCGGTGGTGCGACGTGGTCATAACATAGACCCGTTGGGTTAATATTGGACCTTCCAATATATGATTGAGTGAGACCCAGACTCGTTTTCAAGTCATTTTCATCGAGTCCGAGTCGAGTGACGAGTCTTTAAGCGCGAGTCGCAAGTCGAATCTCTAGTCGTTTTTGGCGAGTCTCGAGTCAATATGGATAAATGAAAGATAGATGTAAGATACGTGGAGTGATGACATATGTAAAGGTTAAATCTCGTTAAACCACACTATTAACGCCAGAGATGCAATTAAATTTGGATACTAAAAAGTATAAACAGTTCACAATATTTCAATATCATTTACCAATTCCTTTTTTTTATTTATGAGAGAGTGTCACTGTAATACAGTACATAAAAGAAAGTAACAAATGAGTATGGCAACTCAAGATTTTATATTTATCCAAGTTTATATAAGAGTATATATGCTGGTTAATATCTTAAAAAGGAGTTGCCTCCCAGTTTTATCACTAGTTTCAGTTACAGAAAATTTGTGTTAAAATAAGTTGTGATATACCCACACGCAGAGTCTGAGAGTTAATATGGTTCTACAAAGAACTCGGCATCATTAATTTTTTTCATATTAAATCAAACTCGTTTATATTTCTACGTTCCAAAGTTCTGATGATTGTTAAATTTTTATGATTACACGTACTCGCAAATAAAAAACAATATTCTCCACAGCGTGCATCCATCTTGGTGTCATTTATATTTTGTGTTAAAACGAGTAAATTGTACATTTCTATGGGCTTTGACGTAATTGGGAAAAATACTCGTCATTTCGTCCAAGTCGAGAGTCGGAAGAGGCAAAGTGTTGAGTCGTCACATTACATCCAAATGCTAGTCGAGTCTCGAGTAAAAAAAAAATAGGGACTCGATCCCATCTCTGACTGAAATATACTTTACAGTATATACTCATATTTTATGCGCCTCGTTGATATAGTGGTTAACGTTGCTGACTACGATTTCATCGGGCCGGGTTCGATTCCCGGAGAGGGCAGCCGTTGCGCAGCTCACCTATCCGTTCATCCTTCCATGGTTGGTAGAAAAAATGGGTACCAAAAATCCAACCTCTCCAAATGAGGCGAGATGCTGCAAAGGGCTCGAACGCACGATCCTGACTAATGTTCACTGGGGTGGAGTGAAATTTTTTTTATTTTTGAAATTTCTGGGTGTGGGAAAGATGCGTATTGGGGAAAGCATCAATGTGCTAAAAAATTATCCTCCTATTATTAAATTTAAGATGTGCACACTAAGTTTAAAGTTTCAGAAATATAACAAATATTGTTGTTTCACCATTTGCTTAAAGCCTTAATGTAACATTTCTATCCTATTCCAGAAAATCTGAAGGCAAGTATGTCTAAGATAATGATTGTTATACAAATTTCCTTCTAGAATGTTTACTATAAGTAAATTTGGCACAAAATATTGAAAAATGGCAGAAAATTGTTATATAATTCTACAGGGTGTTTCATTTGAATAGAACCATAGGGAGTAATTAAGTCTTTTTTTTTCCAGACTTGAGGGTAAACGTAATACAGGTAATAATAAGGTAATAAAGGTATCAATATCCTTTCCAATCTTTATTACTCCCATTTAAATGGAATCATAGGGAGCAGGCCTTAACATTAATTTTTTTCGCTGGTTGCCCGACAAAATGTTTGGTTGCCTGACCTTTCCTATATATATATATATATATATTTTTTTTTTTTTTTTTTTTAAGTTCGGGAAGAACCAATTCGCCTCTATTTAAAATTAGGGCATATCTCGCGGAAAAACAAAGAAAAGTGAGAGGAAAGACAGAGGAAAAAGAAAGGGTGGAGGGGACAGTCGAAGTGGAAAAAGACCAAGGACTACAGGGTCGAGCCCCATCATCCTTGGGTGCTAGGGCCGGGAGGGCGCACGAGAAACCTCCAGGAACAAGCACGTACAAACGAGCACAAAGAACACTCAAGAGCACGAGCTTAGAACCCCCTTGCGGGGATATATATATATATATATATTATATATATATATATATATATATATATATATATATACGCCCCGTATGTGTACTGACCCATTTCATGAACTGCGCAATCCATTTGCACATTTCGTGAAATGGGCACCTCGCTGCTCATTACATGTATTGAGCATTTCATTCGCTCAGTTCGTGAAATGGGCAATGCCGTGTATGCTATTTGAAATATTATACAATTCTACCTCTTTCAGATGTAGATGGCGCTATAAGCTTAGTTCTACTCTGCGAGTATAATTAGCTTAGTTCCACTCTGCGAGAACTGCCTGATTCCAGTGTGCTCGCAACAACAAAGTGGTGAGGTTCTGAGAATGAGTTACATTTCTCAATTCCCCAGCTTGTGGTCAGCCGAATATGAAAAAAAAGTTATAACGATTCTCAAGAAAGGTAAAACCGAAAACGATTAGAAAGAGAAGAATACTACATTCTCAAAACGTACGTACTGGTAAGCCTGGGTGGAATTGACAAAGTTGCCAAGATGAATGGCAAGTACATGGCAACTCAAGAAGTCGTTCTAAATGTGATTAGTGAAAATCATATTGAAAGTGGTCACAGTGGAGAAAAAAAGACATACTGTATTATAAAGTAGCCGAACAGTACGCAAATATACCTCGCACATTAATTGAAGAGTATATTAAACATTGCGAGCGATGTACCGAGAAACATCGTCGGAAGGAAACAGCTTCCGGGGTTGTTGTGCGGCCGCTTACAGCAAAGGATTTAAACGAACGTGGTCAAGTGGACCTAATCGATATGCAAACTATGAAGGACGGAAGTTATCGCTACATCATGCATTGCATGGATTACTTAACAAAGTTTCATTTCATGCGAGCAAACGAGCGACTGAAGTTGCTGATGAACTTTTAAAAATATTTCTCGATTTCGGAGCACCACACGTACTTCAGTCGGACAACGGAAGAGAGTTCACTGCAGAAATTATTAAAGATCTGTCATTGTTATGGCCTGAACTTGTGCTCATTAGTGGTCGACCACGACACCCACAAAGTCAGGGATGCGTTGAACGCGCCAACGCGGATGTAAAAGTAAAACTAATGGCTTGGATGCGCGACAATAATTGCCCGAAATGGAGTTACGGTATTAGGTTTGTTCAGTGGGCAATGAATTCTAGTTATCACGAAACAATTAAAACGACTCCATACAAGGCATTAACTGGAAATAATCCTCGCTGTGGTCTTAAATCAAAATTACCACAGAATTTTTTAGCGCGTATTGGAACAGGTATTGATGAAGATGAATTAATACAAATGTTCGACGACGAACCTGAAACACCACCAGAAATAGCCGTGCTGCAAGCTTCACCTAACTCACCCGCGCAAGAAGAAACTATAGTGCAAGTGTCATCCAACGAGACACACGGCAGTACGGCGACGGCAGAAGCAGATGTTGCTGTTACTCACTCTGCAGTGCTGGCAAGACAAAAAGCACACAAGAGTATAGTGCTGCAGGCTGAAAAAATGCTGAGACGAAGTACAAAAACGTTGCCAGTGGTCGACGTTGGTTACAATGTAGCAGTTACTGTCTCAGTTCGACCGTAGTAAAGGTGATCCTCCTAATATAATCGGATTAGTTCTTGCTAAGGACGACGGCGGTTTTACAATAGGAACAAAAGTCGGAATAATCAATGGTAAGCTTTCAAGGAATCAGTTTGAATCTGTTCACTATACTGGTCTCAAATCCAGTGATATTCCTTCTAACAAACTAAGTATTCGTGAAATTGTTAAACTACAGTGTGTTTGTGGAGGACAAGGGTTCCGTAGGTGTCAGTGTAGAAGCACTTGCCTAACTAAACGATGTTCGTGCTTACGAAATAGTCTTCGTTGTAACAGTGCCTGTCATAGTCACAGAACGTGTGAAAATAAGGACTGATAAATATATTTACTTGCCTTTTAAATGTATTTTGTTTATATTGCCTTTTAAATGAATTGTGTTGTATTAGTTTAAAAATAAAATATACTGTGAACCAAATTCTAACTTTCCTTCGCAGAAATGTCCACTTCGTGAAGTGGGCAACTGAAATGCTGCCCATTTCACGAACTGGGCAAATAAAATGCTCAATACATGTAATGAGCAGCGAGATGCCCATTTCACGAAGTGGGCAAATGGATTGCCCAGTTCATGAAATGGGTCAGTACACAAACGGGGCGTAACATATATATTATACTCGGTACAACTACGAAATAGTGCTAAATAATACATAGGAATCTGTATTTTCTTTTTTTATTCAAAGCAATATTAATCACGCCATTAAAGCAAAATCTATAAACGCTATGTAAACAAGATAATTGTAACCAATCACATATTTTATGGGGAATCAAGTGACATAAAATCATAAGTATGGTGATCATAGCCAAACGTATAATCCATCAGCTTGTCAAGGAATGGATAAGCGGATAACTGAACGTAAAACATTTCTTCAAAAAGACAATATAAACTAAACATTTCAGTCTGTGACTGACTGACAGATCAATTACTAAAATCTACGACGAAATTTGTAAACTAAATTGAGATCAACAATACTGATAGTTGCACATACAGTACAACGGCATTCGTAATTCAATGTTTTGATTACTAACGCCATCTAGTCCCAACTCCCAACAACAAACGGCTGTTCCTCAACACGACCTCATATCTGGTGCTTTAAAATGTGTACAATACATCAGAAAATAGACAAAAAAAAAAAAAAATCCTAGAAAAAATGGTTGTCCTCTCGGGAAACCAGGGGTCACCGTTTGGTTGGCCGATACTAGCCAATGGTTGCCCCCCCCCCTGTGCAACTGAATACATTAAACCATGGGGAGTAATAAAGATTGGAAAGGATATTGGTACGTTTATTACCTTTATTACCTTACTAGCAGAGCGACCCGGCGTTGCTCAGGTGGGAGTTGAACACTTGCAGAGAACCCGCCCTTCGTACGGGTAGCGAAAATATCCTGCCCCGCCGTACTGTTCAATTAACCAGGCATTCAATAATTATTTTCCCGTAGGTTTCGACTAATTTTGAGCAACTTTTACCTAATAATTTTTTCTCTCTCGGAGCCTTTTCCGTGCTTTAGGGTGAGACAGACAGACAGGCTATATATATATATATATATATATATATATATATATATATATATATATGTATATATATATATATATGTATATATATATATACCGTATATATGTATGTGTATATATGTATATGTATATATGTATATGTATATATGTATATATATACCGTATATATGTATATGTATATGTATATATGTATATGTATATATATATATATGTGTATATATATATGTATATATGTATATATAATATATATGTATATATGTATATATATATATATATGTATATATGTATATATATATATAATGTGTATATATATATGTATATATGTATATATGTGTATATATATATATATATATATATTCTTTCAACCAATCCGGAATACAGAAGCCTCCAGCGGCCTCAGATCACCTCGGAGGCCGATGCCACATAGCCTATGTTCTTCCCCGGCCTCATTTACCCCTATCCCCCAAGTCTCATCCAAATCCGGCCAGTGGTTTGGCCGGCCATAAGCAACAAAGTTCTTCGACCGTCACAAATATTAGTGAGATTATTAAAGCCCGGATGTTCAGGCAAAATGCCATTGCATACGGCTATTTTGGGACTCTAATGGAATAATACTAGAAATAATAGAGAAAAGGCAAATTAGGTACTTTATGACGAAAAAGGCACTTTTTCCTTAAACACAAATATAGGCAAAAAAAAAAAAAAAGAATTCACGGCATTTTGCCTGAACATCTGGGCTCTACTTACTACCTTCATTACGTTTACCGTCACAAATCGGGAAAAAAAAGACGTTATTAATTACCCCCTATTGTTCCATTTAAGTGGAACATTTTGTAGATTGAAATGCCATGCCTAAAAGCATTCTCTTTGAGTATGCCATTTATTGCATAGTTATTTTAATAACCAACTCCCCATCGTCTTTGCAGCTCTTCACAGATTTGAATTTCAAAAATTCAATAACTTATGATAATTCAAATTACCCAGAACTCACAACGAGGAGAGGTGGCTAAGTGTGCATCCACGATCTGAAAAGCCATATCTGTCGCGTTCTCTTGCCATTGTTGGGAGACTTAGTCGCATTTGTGATGTACTAGCACCATCTTCAGTCATGGCATAGTGCTTGGGAGTTGGTATATGTAAATGTTTATCTTCAGTTGCGTGGCAGACGTTTCATTACTAATATCGCTAAAAACTTCTTTACGTTTAAAGTAATTGATAAATGGAATAATCTTCCCGCGTCAGTCGTTCATTCTACCAGCGTTAATATGTTTAAGAACCGTTTTGACAGACATTTTAAAAGTATTGACGTTGTTTAAAATAAAAACAACAAAGTTAGCAACAGGAGCTCTGGTGGTGGTGCTCGAGGATGAGTCTGTTGACGATGAATGCCAGCTTGTGACATGCCAGCGTGTGATGCCAGCAATAAAAAAAAAAAAAAAAAAAAAAAATAGACTAACACGAACGTAGATGTAGCTCGTAGCGTAAACTAACCCACTTTTTGTTTAACTTTACCTACTTTTTTTTTTTTTTTTCCTTATCCTCCTTACTTTGCATGTCTGTAACTCTTCTTGCATGTTTGTAGTTTGCATGGTATGACAGTGAGTTAAGACTGTGTTTGCATGGTTTGTAAGCGTTCTTATTTTACTACTTTTCATCTTTCACCCCTCTCCTATTTTCTCCGACTATTTTTCTGACTTGTCGGCAGTGGCCGGCGGATGATGATGGTGAGCCTTTTTTTCTCTTTTTCTGAATGAATGTTAACCCACGAGTGATAGGTGTTCCTCCTTACTTAACCCCTTATTCTATTCTCTTCTCTTCTCTTAACCCTCTACTTTTTCCTTTCTCTCGGGCTAACCTTAGAGTGGATCTTAGGGTCTTTGTTAGCCTCAGCTTCTGTAGATCTGTAGATCATCATCATCATCATCATCGTCAGCCAGACTCTGTACTGAACGGACGCATTTCTGGAGCTCTCTGATATTGCATCTACTTTTGTATATTGCTGAGAATTTTACTTTTGGACAGATTTGAATTTTATATACTTGCGTTTATATTCACGTTGTTATAGTTAAGTAATTGAATATTAGTGGTTTTTAGCGATTTAGAAGATTTCATAGCGTGCCGGCTTAATTTAACTTATACTTGTGACGGTTTAAACTAATTTTTAACTGCGCGATGCCGTCGCAGAAAGCGTCGTGTGTTAGGTGTAGGGTTAACCGGTGGTATTAGGAATTTAAGGATTATAACGGCGGTCCTATGGCGATTACCGATAGATCAGTTTGTTTCTTTTGTGAGTTCATGGAGGAATTAGTTGACATAAAACGCAGTGTTGGTGAGGTAGCGGAAAGACTTGCAACGCTTGATGAGGGCAGGGGTAGGGCTACGGTTGACGAAAGCCGAACCAATACTAACGTTGAAGACGTTAGTAATTTGAAGGGTGAGGTGCGTAACCTAGTTTCTAGTTTAGGTAGCTTGTCGGGAAGGTTAGATGGAGTTGAGGAAGAGGTTAAGGTTAGTCCGAGAGTAGTAGATAGCGAGGGATTTAGAGAGGTTAAGGGTGGAGCTAGGCCGTGTACGTTAGGTGGTAGGAATCCCCCCCCCCTATCGAGGTTTCGAACCCTTTCGCCCATTTGGAAAGGGACGTGAATGAGAGGGAAACTATTTTAATCGGGGACTCTTTAGTGCGCCACATGGACAAAGAGTTCGTTAAACGGCATCCAACCAAGAGGAGGAGGGTCTGTCTCCCAGGGTCCAGGGTTGACAGAGTTAGAGACGAAGTGGGTAGGATTGACGTTGCCTCCCGTCACTCAATGTTGGTGACGATGGTAGGAGGCAACGACTCGTATAGGCCCGATACGAGAGTGCCTGACCTTTTGGAGAGATATAGGGGGTTAATTAGGTCCCTGAAGGCGAGGTCAGATAGGTCTTTAGTTCTAGGTATTACCCCTAGGCACGGGTTGGGTCTTAGAATTACGTCAAAAACAATATTTTTGAATAACAAATTAGAAGAGATTTGTGCTGAGGAAAATGTACCCTTCGTAAAGCTGTGGTCCGAATTCAGTGATCCTAGCCTTTTTATAAAAGATGGGGTGCATTTTAATGAAATAGGTAATGCTAGGCTAGGTAGGTTAATAGACGAAAACGTGCGAAAGCTGTATAGGTCGAAGCCTTCTTTAAACGTTGTGGGTCCGGGAAACGCGGGCCCGACGTGATAAATAGTTTAAAACGCCGGCCCGTCGTAAAAAATAACTTAAACGTCTTTTATTGTAACGCGCGTAGTATTAGAAATAAATTAAATGAATTTAAGGCGATAATTTATTCCGGCAACTATGATATAGTTGCTATCACTGAAACTTGGTTAAATACCGTGTCTCGGGACTTGTTGGGGGAACTTGATATACCGGGTTTTAAACTCTTTACTAATGATAGGTTACATAGGTTTGGTGGAGGCGTTTTGCTGTACATTCGTAATTCTCTTAGGGCTATCGAGGTTAAGTTAGATTTTCCGGCAGCAATTAATGCGATATGTGTTGGTTAGGTCGCGTAGTATTAGTTTTAATTTTGTTGTTGTTTATAGACCTCCCGTTCAACCCCTCGATACAGATACTAGATTTTACTCACTTCTTGGTAATGTTATTGACAATCGGAATAGTATAATTGTCGGAGACTTTAACTGCCCTAATGTTAATTACAAGAATTTTACTGGTAATGAGGAGGGTTTGAGATTGGTTGAGTTTATGGACGATAACTTTTTACGACAGATAGTTACCGAACCAACGCGCGGTGACAATATTTTAGATTTGGTGATGACGAACGGCGAGAATATAGTCGAAGGTTTAGAAGTAGGCGAGAGTTTAGGATGTAGTGATCATCAAATTCTTAGGTTTAAGTTATTGATAGAAAACACTCAGGATAGTAACGTAATTAAATAGAAGTCCCTGATTTTCGTAGGGCTAATTTTGATAGTTTTGCTGATAGGATGAGAGTAGTGGACTGGGATAACTTATTTATGGGCAATGACACAAATTTGCGTTGGGTGGCGTTTAAAGAAAGTTTTAGGGATATTGAAAGGGAGTTTATTCCTCGTAGGCTCAAGCGCGCTAGAAATCGTGGTAGGCCGAAGTGGTGGAGTAGGGAAATAGGAGAGTTTATAATAGAGCGTAATAGAGCGTATAGACTTAGTAAGCGCAATGGCACGGCAGCTAACTTTAATAGATATATCGAGCTTAGACTTCAGGTTAAAAGATCAGTTAGGAATGCTAAGCGTAATTTAGAGATAGTTATAGCTGCGGATAGTAAACATAATTCAAAAAAGTTTTTTGAATACGTAAATAATCGTAAGCCGGTAAAAGATAACATAGGCCCTCTAGTGGATGTTAATGGCGCTTTGGCTTCTGACGCTCAGGCGATGGCGGGGTTTTTCAATAACTTTTTTGCGACAGTTTTTACCGTAGAAGACGTAAATAATGTTCCCAACGTCGACGATATCGTTCCATTTAGTAGCGAGACTATTTTGGATGAAATAACTGTTTACGAGGCTGAGATTGCGCATTATATCGATAGGCTAAAAGTTAGCAAGGCTCCAGGCCCTGACGCTTTTTATCCCAGACATTTGAAAGAAGTTATCGTAGGCCCCTTAACGAAGATTTTTAATCAGTCACTCGAAACGGGGATTATTCCTGAAGACTTTAAATTAGCTAACGTCACGCCTATTTTTAAAAAAGGCGACCGCGCAGTAGCTAGCAATTATAGGCCCATTAGCTTAACGTCAATTGTCGGTAAACTTTTGGAATCCGTAGTTAGGGATCGTATTATCGATCACTTAGAAAGTAGTGATTTGATTAATAGTAGTCAGCATGGGTTTCGACGCCATAGGTCTTGTTTAACTAATTTGTTAGAATTTTATAACGAAATAGTGCGCGAATACGATAGGCATAGAGCAGCTGACGTTATTTATTTAGATTTTAAAAAGGCGTTCGATACAGTTCCGCATAGGAGACTAATTGCAAAGGTTAAAGCGCACGGTATACGCGGTCAGGTAGCTAACTGGTTAGAAGAATGGCTTCGTGCTAGGAGGCAGAGGGTCGTAGTTAATGGTAGTGAATCCGGGTGGTTAGATGTAGGTAGCGGTGTCCCACAGGGTTCAGTGTTAGGCCCATTGCTATTCGTAATTTACATTAACGACATAGATGTAGGATTGACTAGTAACGTGTCAAAATTCGCGGACGATACTAAAATAGGCGGTAAGGTTGTTAACGAGGACGATAGAAATAGGATTCAAGACGATGTAAATAGGATTATGGAGTGGACAGATAAGTGGCAGATGCAATTTAACGTAGACAAATGTGAAGTTTTGCATATAGGTTTCGCAAAATAATTACACTACACGATGGATGATAGGGAGTTAGCGAGCGTTGACGAGGAAGTAGATTTAGGCGTACGCGTATCTAAAGATTTAAAGGTTAGGAACCAGTGCTGGAGTCTTGCGCAAAAGCTAATAGGATGTTAGGCTTCATAGCGCGTAATTTCGAATTTAAATCGAAGAATATATTGCCCCTTTACAAGTCCCTAGTCAGGCCTCATTTAGAATATGCAGTTCAGTTTTGGTGCCCGTACTTGCGTGAGGATATTGATAGGTTAGAAAGGTTTCAGCGTCGTGCCACGAAAACTTATTCCGTCATTGCGCAATAAGCCTTATGAAGATAGGATTAAAGAGTTAGACCTGTATTCCTCGCAACTAGAAGATTAAGGGGGAGCTTATTGAAGTTTTTCAAAATCGTTAATAACATCGATAACGTAAATTTTGACAAACTGTTCACTTTCGATGATAGTAATACTCGCAATAACGGATTTAAGTTGCGTGGCAGACGTTTCATTACTAATATCGCTAAAACTTCTTTACGTTTTAAAGTAATTGATAAATGGAATAATCTTCCCGCGTCAGTCGTTCATTCTACCAGCGTTAATATGTTTAAGAACCGTCTTGACAGACATTTTAAAAGTATTAACGTTGTTTAATATAAAAAAAACAAAGTTAGCAACAGGAGCTCTGGTGGTGGTGCTCGGGGGTGAGTCTGTTGACGATGAATGCCAGCTTGTGACATGCCAGCGTGTGATGCCAGCGATAAAAAAAAAAAAAAAATTAGACTAACACGAACGTAGATGTAGCTCGTAGCGTAAACTAACCCACTTTTTGTTTAACTTTACCTACTTTTTTTTTTTTCCTTATCCTCTCCTTACTTTGCATGTCTGTAACTCTTTTCTTACATGTTTGTAGTTTGCATGGTATGACAGTGAGTTAAGACTGTGTTTGCATGGTTTGTAAGCGTTCTTATTTTACTTCTTTTCATCTTTCACCCCTTTCCTATTTTCTCCGACTATTTTTCTGACTTGTCGGCAGTGGCCGGCGGATGATGATGGTGAGCCTTTTTTTCTCTCTTTCTGAATGATGTTAACCCACGAGTGATAGGTGTTGCTTCTTACTTAACCCCTTATTCGCTTCTCTTCTCTTAACCCCCTACTCTTTCCTTTCTCTCGGGCTAACCTTAGAGTGGATCTTAGGGTCTTTGTTAGCCTTAGCTTCTGTAGATCTGTAGATCATCACTAACAGTCATGGGATTGTCATCAGAAGAAATGGGGTCCACTTCATAACCAGTACCTTGATCTTTTTTACATTGTTCCATATATTTTTATGTTCGAACCCGATCGTCCACCTTTCACTTTATTGTTTAGCTATTTAACGTGTTACATTTTTGTTGACGCCAGCTATCATCATTTTTCTTTCAATTCATTGGTCTTTTAGAAAGTCCCTCTCAGCTAGAGGCACCTTTCGCTGCTTTTTACAAATACATTCACTGAAGCACTTATATTTGCGAGCTGCAACGTTGATAGCTTAGATCAGTTCTCATTTAGGAAAGTCTTGACGCGTGCTACATGTGAAGCACTGCTTTTTCGCTCTTTTGGCTGTTTCAAGAACTTTCGGTACTTTCCATTACATTCTTTGATAAGTTCAACTATTGTTTGGTGTGAAACAGGCGCGTAATTACATATGGGCCAGGGCGGCAAATTTTAGGGGGCGGCAAAATTTTTAGGTAGGAAAAAAAATCCAAAATTTCTGGTATTTTTTTAGCTAAAAAAAAAAAAAAACGGAGAAAAATTAGTACCACTTTAAAAAAAAATCTCATTACGTTTGAACGAAGTCAATTTCAAAGTTGGTCCTTGGCCTTAATATATTATATTAATTAATTTTAATAATATCTATATTTTAAAGCTAATTATTTTTATTTTATTTCAGATTTATTGTTTACACTTTACAGAGTATCAAGCCAAAAATTGGCCAATTATTTTGTTTAAGGTTTTCTCTATAAAATTGAATTTATATTTTTTCTCTTTTGCGACTTTGAACTTTGAAACTGAACAACATTTAAAATTTAAAGACAAGATTGTGTACAGTTTAGTACAGTAATGGTATTTATACAAGGTAAGAAAAAGGCAGTTTTTAAGACAATTTTGAATTTTTTATGTTAACTTAACTGCCTATATGTAGTTAGCTGCTAGAGACCTACTCAGCCTGGCTGAGCTATTTTTTTAAATATATAATTATAATGTATTTTATTAATTTTAATAATATATTTCTATTTTAAAATATATTATTTATATTTTTAATTAATTTCAGATGTATTTGTTTTTTCAGATGAGTGCATCATTGACATTCTATGTAAAAGATGTGAGAGACAACTTCGACTTTTGAAGAAGCAGCAATTAAGAAATCATCTATCCGCGAATATGAAGTTAAAATGAAAAGAAAAAAGAAAAGAAAACTTAGAGTCGACGAAACTCGCGAAGGCGAGGTAGAATTAGATGGACGGAGGAACTTCTTCATTAATACTTATCTTGTGGTACTTGACCGATTACTGTCGGAATTAAACCGTGGCAAAGATGTGTATGAAAACCTCCATGGACGGTTTGCATTTTTAACAAAAGTCACCAACTTGAATCCGACAGATATAACTGCCAATGCTATTAAGCTTTGGGAATTTTACAAGGATGACTTGGCGGAAGCATTTGTTAATGAGTGTCTTCATTTTCGTGGGTTTCTTCTGAATTTGGAGAAAACTTCTACGAGCATTCTTGAGATGAGTGAGATGATCCAAGCAAAAGGATTAAAAGAAGTTTACCCACATGCTGATATTGCGCTCAAGATCTTCGTATGTACGCCAGCTTCCAACTGTTCTGCCGAAAGATCTTTTTCTGTACTGCGACGACTAAAGAACTACCTAAGGTCAGTGATGTCAGAAAATCGTCTCAACTCTTTAGCTATCCTTAGTATTGAATCGGAACTCACGAGAACTCTTAGCTCTACAGATTTTATTAACTCCTTCGCTGCTCAGCAATCTCGTCGGAAACTGCTTTGAGTATTCTACAACGGTCGATTTCGTAACTAAACATAAAGATCGTAAAGATAACCTACAATGCATTTCTGTTCACACATTTAAGGGATTTATATATATATATATATATATATATATATATACTGTATATATATATATATATATATCTATATATATATATATATATATATATATATATTATGATTGATTTAAAATATCTTGCATGTTAGGATATATTTTGCTAGAGTAAATGGCTAAACCATTTTACTGCATTTTACTGAAAACCTTATATCAAATAACTATTTATTGCTAAATGGTAACTATGGCCCTTGGCGCCAGGAAACCTAAATCCGCCCCTGGTGTGAAATATGGGTAATTGAAGCTTTAGCCCAAAAATCTTCAATTTTCAATGCAACTAAATTGGCAATAATATTAAAAACAGGTTTTTCAGTTCCTTCACTTTTCATTTTATTCAGAAAAACGTAATACTTCAGCACATCATAAAAAGTTGGCAACATTGTTTCACTAAGTTCGGCAGGAGCTCCTAATACTGGACAATTGCAGTTACTTCTCGTTTTTGTTGCCATTCTGTTAGTCAAACAGCTATTCTCTTGTTACACTGTCTAATCTAAAAGAATAGAGAAGAATGCGAGATTCTTTAGTATGTCCCTTATTAAATATCAATGAGGAATCAATCAAAAATAATCACGATATAGAGATCACAAAGAAAGAAGGAAAATAGGGAACAATAACAACGGGTACACATTTGGCCACACACTAGCAGAAACTGACACCTGGTACTACACTAGCAGTGACTAGCAGCTGTTAAACGCGCGCTTCCACTAATAGATTCAAACATGTTGAAACATGTCAGGCAACAGTTTTTTTTTTTTGAGATGATAGTCTGAGATTACTAAATATTGTATAAAACCTACTTTATTAGTCAAAATAGAAATTTGGTATTTTTTATTAAATTATATTTCATGTGTGAAAATTGTGGATTTTGCTATTTTTAGGAAATGTTAAAACGAGTGGTCATATTAGATATAATCTTAGGGGTATAATTCCTTCACACAATCATTATTTTAGCGATACATGTCATTCTTGCCTTCATGCTTTCTGAAATTTGGCCGAAATTTCACATTCACATTCACTGATGTGGTAATATTCGAGCATTTTCGCTATTCGGCTGAAATTTTGAGCTCAGTGTGCACATCTTAAATTTAATAATAGGAGGATTTTTTTTTTAGCACATTGATGCTTCTCCCAATACGCACATCTCCCATACCCAGACATTTTGAAAAAAAAAAAAAAAAATCCACCGTATTTAATGTTCGCCCTCCCGCCCCTAGCAAAAATTTATATAATATATATATATACATATATATACACATATATATATATATATATATACATATATATACATATATATATACGCATATAACTGCAATGACCGCGCAGTATATAAATGAATAGAAACGACATAAGTGTTAAGGAACGTTTCCGCACACGAGGAGGAGAGATAACGAATAATGAAAAATGAGGAAACGTTCCTTAACACTTATGTCGTTTCTATTCATATATATATACATATATATATATATAAAATTGACAGTAAGCTCTATAAAATAATGCAGGGTCAATCCCAGAATAGGCACCTGATGTGCCTCAATCCCAGAATAGGCACCTGATGTGCCTCAATCCCAGATGAAGCACCTGCGTTCAACCTCAATCCCAGAATAGGCACCTTGCAAGGAATTAAATAAAAAAAAACCTGATGATTACAAAATTTATTGTTTATACGAAGTTTATTACAAATGTAATAAAGGCAAAGTTATAAAAGGTTTAAAGTGGTTTAATGAATAAAGAAAAATTTTAGATATTATAAATTCCTGCAATATGAGCCTGAATGTTTCTGAATCCATCTGAAGCAAATCTATCTTGCCATATAGCAAAAGATTAGGTTAGGTTAGAGCTGATTTTTTCAAATATTGATAAAAACAATGAAATTATATCTCTAAAAACTGTTTATATTTTTTTCTCCTCAATCCCAGATTAAGCACGTGTTTTGCCTCAATCCCAGATTAAGCACCTAAAAATGATTTCAGGTGCCTATTCTGGGATTGATCCATAATGCAATTAGAATAATTACAGTAATTATGGGTTGCTTGATTGAGGCCACCACTTGATCTTTCAGTGAGGAGAATAAACGTCATAAGGTGATTACTAGAGCGACCTTGCTTCCTATAGTAACAAATAAAACCAATTATAAAAGTCATTATAAAAAGTTATTTATTACGAGTTTAATGTGCAATTAACGTTGATTATAAAATGTCAAGTATTATTATTACAATTATAAAAATAATGAGCGAATTAATGTTAGAATTATTAACGTTAAAAATGAAACTCTCGCAATTAGAATGTTTTTATTTATAATACTCGCTATTCAATTTTAGGCACTTACGACCACCAACTGGTAATGTACCAAATTTTATTACGAATATAGAATTTTAACCTCTAGTTATATTCGTAACAATTATGTTATTGCGGAAGATTTAGATATTGATCTCACGAAAGAACATTTAAATAATTATGCAAGCTTCCTTCACAGCATCGTGACTGAGAGTGGTTTGAAATTAGCTATTACAAAGCCAACTAGACTTCACAACGTTAGAAATTCAACTCTGCTAGATCAGATCTGGGTGCGATCCCCGCTTGACTGCATTTCGGGTATAATTATATTAAATATCACGGGTCAGTTGCCTACATACACCATGCTAATCACTCATTTCTCAGCAAAGGAAAATATAAAAGGTGACTAGATTTTGCAGCGATAATAACAAAATAACAAATTAAAGTTCCTGAGAGAAATAACACCTTTTGACCAGACTAGAATAACTGAAAATAACCATGACATTGGAACAAAATTTCAAGCATTCTCAAACACACTAATGAATATATTCAACATAAACTTAACTCTTAAATCATAAATATCTAAAATTTCTCATGTTCCATGACAGTCTAAAGCAGGGGTTCTTAACCTGTCGCTCGCGAGCAACATGTTGCTCTTCAAATGGGCAAATGTTGCTCACGAACAAAGCCTGCTTTTCTAATGCAAAGCAAAAAGGATATTTTTCCTGAAATTTTTACTTCTGACTTCAAGATAACATTTTCATTCATGGTCGACTTTTTTAGCCATTTAAACGACTTAAATCTGAGGTTGCAAGGAAAAAATAATTTTGTTGTTGCCTTATATGAGGAAATTACGGGATTTAAAAAAAAAATTTTCAGAGCCAAGTTTCTAAGGAGAATCTTAATCATTTTCCTGAACTTAAAAAATGTTTGGCTGAAACTGCTAGCAACTGTCCATCACTCGTAGTTAAAAGCACTCGAAAACATTAGTGACGAGTTCGAAGAGAGGTTCAAACACTTAAAAGAGCATCTACCAAACTTTCAATTATTGACAAACTACATAAATTTCGAGTGTGATGATCTGACAAATTTCCAAACAAGAGGAAATAGCAGCTGCAGAATTAAACTTATTGATGTTTTTCAATATACCTAAAAATTTTAATTAAGCATTATGAAGTTTGCATGCGTTTAAAGAAATATTTAAATAGTTAAATATTTATCTAATTTAAACTTTAAGTTTAAATTAAAGGCTTTTTTTTATATATGTTGCTCACTCTGTAATTAAGTGCCAAAAATTTGCTCACTTAAGAAAAAAGGTTAAGAACCCCTGGACTCTAAAGGAAGCCAGAGTATGTCCTGTATTTAAGTCGGGAAACTCAAACACACCCCATCCAATTATACACTGCACGACAAAATTACAAACTTTTACCGTCCTTTAAACGAAACGAAGTGATTTTTATAAATTTGGATGCGTTGAGTTCAAATCTGATGTCAGAATACCTATATCACCCACCGTTTTGAAGGTACGTGTAATAAAAGTCTTGGATCACCTGAAGATCAGGGCCCCCCAGCTTTCTTTAGTTAGGCTTATAAGGCTAACTAATGAAAATATCGCGACCTAACCTAACCAATCGTTAGGTCAACTGTACGCCCTTGATGATTAGGTTAGGTTAGGTCGTGAAATTTTCGTTAGTTAGCCTTATAAAGCTAACTAAAGAAGGCTGGTGGCCCTGATCTTCAGGTGATCCAAAGTCTTGTATACAGATTAGAATATATTGAATACCTCAATATAATTATTACAAGATCAGAACAACAATTAAAATCTTTTTGCTGATGTGTTTCGTTTGTACATACTCTCGGGAGTTTCCCTAATGAGAAACCAGCAATATCACAGGCCTGCGAATGAGAACTCTTACAGAGTTGTTTTCTTATAATAATTTTATATAATTCAACTACGCTGATTTCGAATAAGGTGTCCATTTTTTTCTATCACATAAGGATTTTCTGCAAACTGGAAGGGAAAAAATAAATAAATATTATTTATTTCAATTTATATTAGGTACCTATTTCGCTTTGTTATACTAATAACAAATGCAAACAACTTTAAAAAGAAAATACTATTAATGTCAATTACGTATTCATCTTTATTTGTCCCGAGTTTTCTTGAGATCTATGCCTTTTTGTCTCGAATGTACGCGTTGTTCCTTTTCTTTTATGTAATAATTCTGGAGTATTCCATTTCAACATCCAGCAGTAATCAGCCATCATGCTGATGTCCCACCTTCCCTGATATCTCTCCTCCATTTCTCTGATGTCTTGGTGAAACCGTTCTCCTTGTTCTTCGATGAGTGCTCTGAGATTCTCAGGGAAGTAATCCAAGTGTGAATGCAAAAAGTAAGAAATGTAATTTTAAACTTATTACAAACCAACTCTCTCAACTTATTTAGCATGTTGTTCACAATGTTTTGGTAATTTGGGTCCTTGTTATTTCACAAAAATTTGCTAATAACATTCGTAAAAGCAATCCATGCTTCTTTTTCAAGATTATTCATTGTTCTTTCAAAGTGTTCAGCCAAAGTCAGTTTTCTCATCTGGGGACGAATGAAAATTCCTTCTTTCAATTTTGCTTCCGAAAGAGTTGGAAATTTATCACACAGATACTTAAAACAATCTCCATCTTCGTCAAGGCCTTAACAAATTGCTTTATCAAGCTCATTTTATGTGAAGCGGAAGTAAAAGGACCTTCTTCGTGTGAATCAAACCTTCACGTTGAATGATTTTAGAACCAGGTGTCAGGTTTACTCTGCATGGCCATTCTTTTTTTATCCAGCGCTGAGTTTTTCCTCGGCTATCCCATTCACACAAAAAACATGGGAACTTCGTATAACCTGGTTGTTGACCTAACAACATACAAATCACTTTTAAGTCTCCACATAGTAGCCAACCGTGTTCTTTGTATTTAACCTTAGCTAGAAAGAAGCTCAAGATTTTCGTACGTTTCCTTCAAGTGAACCGAATGAGCCACAGGAACGGATGCATACAAGTTACCGTTGTGAAGGAGGACGCCTTTTAGACCTCTTTTGGAGAAATCGATGAAAAGTCTCCCTTCATTTGGGTCATAGATTGCAGCGCCAAGCTTAAGAATTAGTTCCGAAACATTGTTGCAATATACCAGTGAATTTCTTGAGAAAATATTGGATGAATTCTTTTTCTCGATTTCTGTACTAGTAAAATGACGTCCCGGGAGAAAGCAAGTTCTTTGCTCGAAGTCTGGATCCCAAAATCTCTGAAGAATCCTTCGGGAGACATAAATCTCTTACCAAATCATTAAGTTCACTTTGTGTAAACAATTGGGGTTCATCAGATGTTTCGGTTTGAAAACAATCAATATCACCGTTTCCATCGTCATCAGACACCGAATCAGATGGTTATATCAAGAGTATTTGGTTTAGTAGGTACAGGTATACCAGGTCCATGAGCAACAGGTCTTATAGCAGACTGAAAGTTTGGATAAGAAATTTCCTTTATATTTTTAGTATTGTAGCCTTGCACGTTACATGAACAAAAATAGCAGTCATTGCTGTGATTTTTAGGCTCACGCCAGACCATTGTAATCCCAAAAGGTAAAGAATCCTTTTTACCTTTACTCCACAGTCTAAGTTGTTCAACACAAACACTGCAAACTTTATGTAGAGCCACACGATTTTGTCTTGATCCCAATTTTCATTCCGAGGTACGCATAGTTGCTTTCTTGACGAAGTCTGCAATATCTCGCCTTTGTTTTTCACAGTAAATTTTCCACAAAATATAACAAAAATGTTTGGGCTATTTACACACCCTCTGGTTGCCATAGCAACAAATGAACAAATTTAAAAGAAAAAATGTCACCCGCGTACGTTTGAATAATAAAGAACTATAACCTTGCACGCACTAGACAGACTGCCTCATCTTGTGGCTTGTCAATCACTTATATAGAGCGGTGTCCTTTTCTCGAATGTTCTAGATGATGCTATGACGTCACTTCTGATCTGGAGCATTTATAGGCAGTAGTTTTTTTATCAAAATTTAATTGAGTCAATTTTAATGAAAATTACTTAATATGAAATATATATTTTGTGAAAAATCTGTACGTGATGGCGAAAAATGAATATTATTTTCGGGATCAGCCTGCAAAAATTACTATAAAAGTGATAAAATATTTCGAACAACAAAACCATCGCAGGCCTGTGATATTCAGCCAACATAGTGGAATTCCACCTTCGCTGGACCGCGTTTGATATAATTTGGATTTTTGTGAAACATTAACATAGTTTTTCTGCAAAAATGGTGGGCGTTAGAGAAAAAAAATAACAACATTATTCGTAATCAGCGCATCCAAATACCTATAAATCAGCAGAATTGATCAAAGGCCGGAAATTGTGTTGTGCAGTGTTGTGAAAACAAAAAACTATATAGGGCTATGGGTTTGATTGCCTGTTTACCCTCATCCTTTCGAAATTTCCAGCAGATTTCAGTGGAGAGTTAACGACAAAAGCCCTACGTTTTTCGTTTTTAGAGTTAGAGTTATGTATGTGTAGGTCTTTAAAGGACCTCTTTATGTTATTTGCCTGATGGTAAACAAAGAAATACCTCACATTATTTCGTTGGGCCTCGCTTCTGTTTCGATGTAGGGCGCGACGATCTTTTTCAATGTAGGCCATGGTACGATGGAGTTACACAACGAGTTGATTTGATGTAAGTAATATAGGTAGTCACTATATTTAAATACCTGAAGAAATATGCCTATCCTTTTTTATAGTTATTAGGTTTTATATTAAGAGGATTTCACTCAGAACTTGTAGAAGATTAAAGTACATCTTCCTTGCTTAAAGCATCGCTTGTAACATAAGCAAGCTCCGAGCGAGCCGCTATAATATAATATATATCTTCGTATTTTATTATTTGCTGAATTTGCAAGTTCGTTGACTCTTCTCTCGAAGTAATTTTCACGAGTAGCAATGGAAAATTTTGAATACGAAATAATAAATTTGTGTTTCTTGCTGTCATGCAGGCCCGATGCCTACATATAGGTTCTATGTACGGTATGGTAATTAATTTAATTCCCAATAGGCTATGTCGCCAATCCCGAGGCAATTTTGTAGATATTTAATTCAGTTAATTAATAATTTATATTTAATTACGATACCATGTTGTAAGCATATATAGTTTTTCCATAGTATCGTCCTCCTATTTCCGTATTGCCAACTTTAAGTAAAATATTTGAAAAAAATCGTATACAATAAACTTAGTAAAATTCTTAATCATATACGATATTTTAACTAAAACATAGTTGGGTTTAGAGGTGGACATATAAAACGGAAGATGCCATGAACATGCTATTAGGAAATGTGTATCAGAACTTAAACAGTAAAAAAAAACACTGCCTTGATCTTCCTCGACTTGTCAAAAGCATTTGATACACTTTCGCATGAAATTTTGTTGAATAAACTTCACATATACGGAATAAGAGGAAATATCCTCGATTGTTTAAAATCATATCCGTCAAACCGTCATCAGGACATCGGATTGAAAGCTAATTTATCTGACAAGGCGATGCTAACTTGGAGTCCCACAAGGATCTATTCTTGGCTCATTACTATTTCTAATTCACGTCAACGATTTTCATCTCTCAACCATATTAAATTGCGTACAATACGCAATACTTCTTCCCATCATAACTCAAACTTTCTGATTGATGAAACGAACAGGCATTTAGAAAATGTATATAAATGGATGTTTGCTAATAAACTTTTATTAAACCCGAGTCATCTTACGTGAATTATTATCACGAAACACATTAATACAAACTGTCAAATAAAAATTGAAAAAATACTCTATTCTTGCAAAAGTGAATGAGGTTAAAGTACTTGACATTAATTTTGACGAAAAACTAAATTTCAAAAGTTAGGTACAACATATCAAATTCAAAATATCAAGATTTCTCTTCATAATATTTAAACTAAAGAAGACCCTTCCTCAAAACGCACTCTTTATCCTATATTATTCCTTCATCCACCCACATTTATTATATTGCATTAAAATATGGGGTAGCTCAAAGAAATACATATATATAAACATCCTTTGGAAGTAATTCATAAAAAATGTCTGCGAACTCTCTCAAATAATGTCAACAGACAAAGTCAAATTTCCCCAATGTTTAAAGAGCTAGCATAGTCCATAACTGAGCGAATATATTGTTTGTATATGAGTGATGATGTTTCCTGCTGGTGTCCAAAGTTTGTGCCTGTTAATACCCTAAGCATGTTAAGTCTTGACGTACATTTGTTTTTAATGTCCTGAATGTGGTTTGTAAAAGATGATAATGTGTTGTATGTGACCCCAAGTATTTTGCTCCTGTGAGTGTGTGGAATGTTGGTGTTGTTTAGAGTTATCTGGTGTTCTTTTGTGTTGCTTGTTAGCAAGGTGATGGTTGATTTTGTGGGCGCTACTTTGGCTCACACATAATAGACTCAGTCTTGTATACTGTTTATGTATGTTTTAGGTTATTTGTAGCGGTGTCGATGTTGTTGTGGGTGGATGTTAGAGTGATGTCATCTGCATATGATAATAAGGTAAGCTTGTTATCTATGGGTGTTTGAATGACATGCATGTATAAGTTGAACAGTTTTGGTGAGAGAACAGAGCCTTGAGGGACCACGTTCGGAAAAAGCTTGTTTTTGTATGACTTGCCATTAAATGTGACGTATCTTTCTGATAGATAGTTGCTCAGCCACCTTTTGGTGTTATTGTGCATGTTTGTGTTGAGTATTTTGTTTATGAGAGGGAAGCGTGGGATAGCATCAAATGCTTTACTTATGTCTATTGTTGCTAATGTACGTTGAGCTGGTCAGCTGGAGTTGATGCCATCCATGATGTGCTGAGTGAAGTTAGTGAGTAATGTCGTGGTTGAGTGGTGAGGTCTGAATCCATGTTGAGTAGGCGATAGTGGTATGTGTGGGTTGGTGATTTGTAAGATTAGTCTTTCTTTTACTTTGGAAGGTGTGCATAATAAAGTAATGGGTGTATAGGAAGCTGGTTCTGTTGGAATTTTGTTTGGTTTGAGTAGTGTAATAATTTTACCTTGTTTCCATATGTCAGGAATAATACAGTGTTGGTATGACTATGAATATATGCTGATGTTTGTGAGAGCTAGTATTCCCTATGGGCCCAAGTGTTTTAAGTTGTATGTTAGATATGTTGTCTGGTCCAGTAGCTTTCGAATTCTTAATGTTTTTGATGATCTTGGTGGTCTGGTCTGTATTGAAGGGTGTAATGGTCGTGTCGAGTCTGTAAGTTTTCTTGTGTCTGGCTGTTTGTCTACATGTTTCTGGTTGTTGTCTCTGTTTAAGTGACTTATCTTTGCGTAGTGATTAACTAGAATTTTAGCTTATGTATATGTTGGGATATTATTTTAGCTGCGACAGATAGCCGCGTGTGAGGTGTGAATGCCGCTGTTAGAGTGGGTAATGCTGTTTATAGTGTTGTATAGCCTGGATGTGGCTGTGGAGTGGTTTAGTGTTATGAATTCCCTAAATGTTTGTTTGTTTTTTTCTTTAAGTTTGTTGTTTATTTCTGTGTTGAGCTGTTGTATCTGCTCTTTTATGGTTTGTGTGTGTAGTGTTTGTGTTATGTTTGAGGTTGTTACGTTGCCTTATGAGGTGGGCTATTTCTCTAGTGTATGTAGTGTATTTCCCTTGGGTATGTATTTGCATTATTGATGATCTGATTAAATGTCTTGAGTGTTGTATTGATGTTTATGATGGGTGTGCTGTTTAATGTGGCGAATTGTTCCTCAGTCTGTATTTTGAACTGTTCCCAATCAGATTTCTTGTAATTTCTGTGAGTATGCCTAAGGCTCTTGGGGCAGTGTAGAACGTGTTGTAATGATGATGGGCAGGTGGTCTGATGACAGTTGTTTTTCTGTTCTACATTGTGTATGTGTTGCTGGTGAGGGGGAACAGAACGTTATGTCTGGGGAGAAGTTTGAGTATCCTGCTTGATGTCGTATGTGTGTATGTTCTTCTCTATTGTTAAGAATGAAGAGGCTGTTTAGTTGTGTGGCTATGTTGGCGCTCTGGTGTTTTGCTTTGCCAGTTGAGTTAGAAGGCTTCTTATAAGACGTAAATGGCTTGTTCAGGTGTACATTATTAGGGTTGAGTTGCCAGATTGCTCTATTTATTTAATTAAAGCATATATTCTTGACAGTTGGCTTTCCGCCAGTTGCTATTATCCGATAGTTGGCTTAACACGCCAGTTGAATTAAAAGACCTAGAAGGCAGGTGTATATATTAATTAACTTTTCAGCTGCCAGATTGCGCTATTCAGATGTTCTTCACAGTTAGCTTAGAAATCCGTCAGACGGTTTAGAAGGCCTAACCAGCCATTTGGTATATATAAAATTAAATAATAATATCGCTTATATACACAAACAAAAGAATTAAATAAAACACTATGTTACATCATTGTTTATTTAGACGAATTATTGGAATCAATTTTATGAAATATATAGAAAACAAATATACAATCCTATATAAACGATGGAATATATATGATAAAAAAATAATAATAATAGCATAATAATTACGAACGAGGAATATAAATATAACAAAAATAAAAAATAATATACAAATCCGGACCTACCCGAATTGTTCATTCCATCGAAGGTCAAGCTTTTCATCCCACCTGAGACCTACAGTTTAACGGGGAATCCGGACCTACCCGAATTGTTCATTCTGACGAAGGTAAAATTTTTCACCCCACCCTAGACGTACGGTTTAACGGAGAATCCAGCACTCCAGCACCTTAAACACTAGGTCACCCAGAGTACACATTTAATTTACCAACCAATTGTGCGGAAGCTGAGTGGTGTGCTACGCATCTAATAATAAAAGAAATACAGAGGGCTCTTTACACTTCACATTATTCCAACAACATGCGGAACGATGATCGTTTACCGCGCGCCGGTTGCAATCGCCGGGCCTCGAGCACGGACCCGATGCGGTTCTCGTTTTCGTACAATTTTTTTCATTCATCTTAATATTCAATCTTTTGATTTGAGAAATCTATATATTAAATTTCCCATATGAAAACAGATTTAATAATACGCAGTAGATATACTAAAAACGTGTATTAAATTATTCTCATAGAATAACATTCAGCAATCCTTTCTATACACTTTTATAAAGAAAATCCCGCCAATTCAAAGTTAATTAACTGTTAATTTTTATAGAAAACAAAGTAAAATACACTTACATTAAATTGTCTTCGCATCCACGTTACTTTACGTAAGATGAGAAGGATCGGAGGCAGGTACACGCAAGGGTACATTGGAATCCGTTTTACCTATATAGCAGCGGGGGAATACCCATGATGTCTCACTCTGCTTCTCCTTAGTCATTCTTTAATTTGAGAAGACTAAAAATCACAATAAACAATATAAATATTCTATGGGATTAATATTTATTTTTTTTCACCCTATTATCATCATTATAAACGGAAGATATGATCTGCCTTAAAAAATCTAAAAAAATAACTTCTTAACAACTCATGTTTTCAGTTTAAATAAACATCGATAAGACACACACACACACACACACACACACACACACACACACACACACACACATAGTGATTTGAAGTCACTGTTAAAAATGATAATTATCAGAAATCAACTTAAAGGGTTTGCATCAGACAACTGGTCAAACGCAGAGCTCAACCCAAATGATGCATACAATTGTCCTAATGTATTAGTATTATTATTATTACGTGCGGTGATTTCACGAAGGTCAAACTTATCCTCCCTTCTCTCGAGTTGGCCTGGTGAAGTAGTGAGTTGACTTCCTTTACTCCATCTCACAGGTACACCCGGGTCATCGGGGGTCTCCTTTCCTATTCCATGGAATTTTTAATCCTCCCTTTTTCCGTACCATAACAGTTGAAATTTATCACTGTTAAACCATATAAAAACCAAGCGACATCTGAAACTTGCTATATTATCAACCCCTGTCCTATCCTTCATGCATTAAAAAAGTTTTACTTTATTGGTAACCTTTGATTAGCATCCCCCGAATTGTTCATTATGACAAGGGTCAAGCTTGTCACTCCGCCTTAGACCTACAGTTTGACGTTGAATCCGAACTATGCACCAGCACGGGTGGGGCAGAAATTGCAATATCATCGTCCGGACTCGATCTCTCAACCTACGCTCAGCACCCAGCATCTTAACCACCAGGATATCTAGGGTACCCATTTATCTACCTCCCCATCCAAACATTCATTTTCACGAACTAAACACATTTTATTCACACACTGTCTAATACAGCGTATTGTCACAAAAACATTTAAAAACATAGAAGATTGGGTTCTATCCAGCAATAAAGAATTATGAAATGCTTCGATATATATATATATATATATATCTATATATATATATATATATGATGAATAAAACCACGAAGGGAAAAGAAACAAAGTGGTGCTCAAGCGCTTTCGTCTAATGACATCCTCAGGAACACTGGCGTGAAAGGATCGTTCAAGGCAATATATAGGTTACAAAAATAAACATATATATATATACACACATATATATATATATATATATATATATATATATATATATATATATATATATATACACACACATAGTAAGTATAGAAAAAATTGTGGGAGGAGCAAACACCTTTGTATGGGAAAATGACACTTTTAGCACTTTGGCCGAAATTCAATATAAATTCAAATGGCTTGTTTATGAAACAGGTCACAAAAGAATAAAGAAATAAAAATAAATATAAATATAAATTGGAAAAAAAAAATAGAAAAAAAAAATTACAAAATAATGCCTTAGTGATATATATGTCAGCCTAAATAACCATAAAGAAATAAACCAACAGATAAAAAACCAAAATTCTTTTGTGACCTGTTTCATAAACAAGCCATTTGAATTTATATTGAATTTCGGCCAAAGTGCTAAAAGTGTCATTTTCCCATACAAATGTGTTTGCTCCTCCCACAATTTTTTCTATATTACTAATATATATATATATATATATATATAATATATATATATATATAATGTTTATTTTTGTAACCTATATATTGCCTTGAACGATCCTTTCACTCCAGTGTTCCTGAGGATGTCATTAGACGAAAGCACTTGAGCACCACTTTGTGTTTCTTTTCCCTTCGTGGTTTTATTCATCATAAATATTTTTCACGTGTCACTTTCGTGAAATAATTTTTCATATATATATATATATATTATATATATATATATATATAAAAGGGTGATCCAGAAAAATGGAACCCAAAAGAAACCCCTGTAACTCTTAAAGTATAAGTCCTTTTATAAAAATCATACGCATCATTCGAAAGAGGATAGTTACAAGTTTGTACAGGATTGTATAGGTTTTGACAATACAAGACAAGATAAGATACAAAACAAAATAAAAGTGTTAGTTAAAACTAACCCTTCAAGATGACTGCATGGACTGTGGAACAGCTGCGTTTCATAACTGAGCAATATTATGAGCATGGAAGAAGTGTAGTTTCAGCTCAAAGATCTTTCAAGACAAATTTTCCGATGTCAAATCACCTTCTAAGAAAGTAATCCGTCGGGGTGTCAGAAAGTTTTCCCTAACTGGCAGCAATGAAAAAAGAAAACCAACTGGAAGAGTGCGCACAGCAAGGATAGACGAGATCATTAACAGAACTCATGAAATTGTACAGGATAATCCTAACATAAGCATCAGACGTGCTTCTCAGCTGTTAGGAGTTGGATATGGAACAACACACCGTATATTCAAGCAAAATTTAATGCTCTTTCCATATAAAATTCAAACAGTGCAACAACTAAACGATGGAGATTTCGCACGAAGACGACAATTCTGTCAATGGATCCAACAGAAGGTAAATGACACAAATTTTCTAGCAACTTTGATTATGTCAGACGAAGCCCATTTTCACTTGAATGGAACTGTAAACAAACAAAATTGTCGTTTCTGGGCAACAGAAAATCCATTGAATATTACCGAAGTCCCGTTGCATAGTCAGCGTGTAACTGTTTGGTGTGGTCTTACTGCATCTCAGATCATAGGGCCGTACTTTTTCGAGGATTCCACCGGAAACACGGTCACTGTAAATTTTGATCGCTACGAAAAAATGTTGACCTATTTCCTTATTCCTAAATTAAGAGATCTTTGTCTAGAAAACCACTGGTTCCAACAAGACGGAGCTACCTGCCATACCACGAGGAACTGCATGGCAGTTTTGCGTCAAACGTTTTCAGGCGAGTTAATCTCAAGATTTGGAGACGTTGAATGGCCCGCAAGGTCTCCGGATTTTTCTCCCTTAGATTATTATCTCTGGGGATATTTAAAGAGTAGGGTCTACAGAAATAACCCAACGACCTTGCAAGAATTGAAGGCCGCCATCACAAATGAGATACAGGCCATACCACCGCACACTCTTGCAAAAGTGATGCAGAACTTACGAGCGAGAACACTGGAATGCTTGGCAACTAATGGAGCACATTTGAAAGGAGTCATTTTAAAAAAATAAATATTTCATAATAAACTTGTAACTCTACTCTTTCGAATGATATATAGTTTTTATGAAAGGAATTAAATATTAAGAATATTTGGCTTTTTTTTGTGGGTCCCATTTATCTGGATCACCCAGTATGTATGTATATATATTATATATATATATATATATATATATTTATAAACGCTCTGAGTTAGTGTTACTATTGCGCTGTAGTACTACGGCTTTCCACACCAAGCCGAGCGCATAGTACCGTTCTGAGTTACTCATGCATTCCCATACCCTTCACAGTTTCTAAGAATCACAAAAGGGACCTTTATTAGTGATACTTTAAAACTTGGTGCATCAAGTTTTAAAGTATTGACAAGAAAGATCCCCGATTTATGATTCTTAGAAACTGTGAGAGGTGTGATAGGCAAGGGGTAACTGAGGTCGGCACTATGCCCCCCGGCGTGTAGTGGAAAGCCGTAATACTACAGCGTAATAGTAACACTAACCCAGGGCGTTATGATACATCCTAGGATATCGTCAGACTTAAATGATCGTTTCTCAGGACCGCCACAACAGTCAAAGTTTGTCTTCAAAGAAGGCTAGATGCTTGTCTCAATACAACACCAGATGAGCCGGGTGGTACCTTATGTACGGGTGAGACTGCAAGAGAACATCTCGTTCCTTTACCTGAGTGTAACATGCAGATTACACAGAATCAAACACTTGCTTGAACGACTTAACACCAAATAAACCTAATTCTAATTTTAATCAATGTAGAGCATGATGGCCTAACCTTGCATCTTGGTGGCTAAAGGGGGCTTTCTCAAGGTAGATGAGTCATCAGTTAAAGATGCAAGTAAATCTTTCTTAAGCACATTATTTGCACACATCAGCTTAAGGGGACTTTATTTACCCCACTAACAACTGTACGTACCCATTTTGTAATGTATACTCAATAGTGAAGCGTTTATTTCAAAAGCACAGGGTAAAAATAGGTCTCTTAGGCAATAAATAGGTGAACATGAGAACAGTGTGTTGGTCGCAGAGGGCCATGAAAAAAGAGAATTATTTGAGAGCTTAGTCAAATTGCTCTTGCATATTAAGTTTCAAGATAAGTCTTTCCATTCTACAATTAAGTTGTACCCTTCAGGCGGCTTCTTATTGTCACTGAGGAAGTTCGGAGAAAATGATATATGAAGAGAGCTAATAAAAATAAATAAAAGAGATTTGTCTGAGCTGAGAGACATTGACTGAGGCGCATTATGGTGGGATGGCTGGAGGGACCCGCGAATGTAAACATCATCAAACCACGGTTAACTCCATGTCACGATCACGGATAAGTACACGATGATAACAATTAGTAGGTCATGTTAATTCAATTGACAATGGATCACGAATAACTGCATGAGTAAAAGGTGTGTGTGCCACGATGCGTTTCCGCACGTCGTTCTCTTTTCACACGAAGGTCAAGCTGGTGGTCCCTGCCTCTAGGACTGGCTTGGTGGAGGAGTGAGCTGCTCTCTTGCGCTCTCCACCGCACATAGCCATGTACACCCGGTTCATCTGGCCTAATATGCAGTCTTTAATTTCTTCATTTCTACCATATCTCAAGAGTTGAAATTTCTCGGTGTTAAATGCCCTATTGTTGTCTTCTGACCATTTGTTAGTGTCCCCCCTCTGCTGGGCCTCTTTTCACACGGAGGTCAAGCTG
>JAJOZX010006504.1:140000-152500 GCA_023014485.1 Bathynomus jamesi | reverse complement strand
ATTTGCGGGATTTTCTTTATAAAAGTGTATAGAAAGGATTGCTGAATGTTATTCTATGAGAATAATTTAATACACGTTTTTAGTATATCTACTGCGTATTATTAAATCTGTTTTCATATGGGAAATTTAATATATAGATTTCTCAAATCAAAAGAATGAATATTAGGATGGATGAAAAAAATTGCACGAAAACGAGAACCGCAACGGGTCCGAGCTCGAGGCCCAGCGATTGCAACCGGCGCGCGTAAACGATCATCCTTCCACATGTTGGAATAATGTGAAGTGTAAAGAGCCCTGTGTATTTCTTTTATATTAGATGCATAGCACACCCAGCTTCCGCACATTTGGTTGGTAAATAAAATGGGTACTCTGGGTGACCTAGTGGTTAAGATGCTGGGGTGCTGGATTCCACGTTAAACCGTAGGTCTAGGGTGGGGCGAAAAGTTTGACCTTCGTCAGAATGAACAATTCGGGTAGGTCCGGACTTGTATTTTTTATTTTATTATATATATATATTCCTCGTTCGTAATTCTTACGCTATTATTTTTTATTTTATTATTTTGATCATATATATTCCATCGTTTGTATAGGATTGTATATTGTTTTCTATATATTTCGTGAAATTGATTCCAATAATTCGTCTAAATAAACAATGATGTAATGGTGTTTTATTTAATTCTTTGGTTGTATATATAAAGGATATTATTATTTAATTATATGTATACCAAATGGCTGGTTAAACCTTCGAAACAGACTGACGGATTTTTAAGCCAACTGTCAAGAATATGAATAGCGCACTCTGACAGCTGAAAAGTTAATTAAAATATGCACCTACCTTCTAGGTAAGTCACTGGCAGGTTAAGCCAACTGTCGGATAATGGCAACTGGCGGAAAGCCAACTGTCAAGAATATATGCTTTAATTAATAAGTAGTGCAACTGGCAACTCAACCCTAATAATGTACACTTGAACAAGCCATTTACGTCTTCTAAGAAGCCTTCTAAGCCAACTGGCGGATTAAGTCAACTGGCTGATTAGGACCTTCTAAGACACGCGGGCGCTCGGGGATGAACTCTCAATATGCAGGGTTGAAGCACCTTAAACAGAAAAAAAAAAAAAAAAAAAACCAATATGCGTCTGGCAGGAGCCAGGCGAACACTCCTCTCTGCTTCGCCTTTCTCTCCCCTCTCTTAGGTTAGGTATACTCTTTGGGGGGTGAGGTCGTCCCAACTTCTCCCCCAAAGAGGTTAGGTGGACTCTCCCAGCTTGCTGGGGGAATCCTTCATTGCAGCTTGGGGAAAAAACCCCTACCCCTTTGTTACATAGCAGCTTCCAACATCCCCCTCCCCCTTTGTTGCACACCCCTTGCAACATCCCCCTCCCCATTTGTCGCACACCCCTTACAACATCCCCATCCCTCTTTGTTTCACTCTCCTTACAACATCCCCCTCCCCCTTTGTTTCACTCTCCTTACAACATCCCCCTCCCCTATTGCCACATTGATCAACATTTGCAATTGCATTGCACTCTCCTTTAGCGATCATACGACTGACTTATACAAATTCAATGTTGCTGTCAATATTTAAAGTTACCAATAAAAATGAACATACATTCATCACCAATTCAAAGGGCAATCCCTCCCCCATTAAATACACCATCGTTATAACACCAGACTGTCCAGGGATTTCATACACAAACCTACGTAACTATACAATAGAAACTGCAGGAAATGCACTCTTTCAAAGCAGCAGATGTATGGAATACAATTTCCATGCATATCAGCAAAGCTGGGCACAAACTGTTAATCCGTTAATCGTTAATTAACGAAGTTAACTTTTTCGTTAACGATTTAACTTTTAAGTTAACTTTGAAAATCATTATCGGACTAATTAACTTCCGTTACATTTAACTTCCGTTAACTCAAGTCCGTTAACCCAAAAATTCATAAATAAACGTTTAAAAGTTTCTATTATTTTCAGTGCTGAGCACTTTTGGCAGGCATCGACAAAAGGTTTGGGCCCCTCCTGGAGGATGACGAATGCCAGCTGGCTGCTGCCTTCCATCCCAGGTTTCGCCTCATCTGGTTTGGACAAGTATGACAACACCAAGGTCGCCAGGGTGAGGAAAAGCATGGAGGGTACAGTCGAGGAGGCCATGAAGCAGCAGTCCAACGAAGTGGCAGCAGCAACAGTGGAGGCAGCAACAACGAGGAGGAGGAGGAGGAGGAGGAGGATGACTTCTTCAGTGCTGTCATCCAGACAAAAGAGAGCAGCAGAAGCCACAGGTCACTCAAGGGCAAGGCCCAGAACTTGGTCAAGACCTGGCTGGAGACCAACTCCAAGGACTTGCTGACAGATGCTGCTTCTTGGGTGAGCAAGTGTTGGTGGACTTGTTCATCAAGTTCAACACAGCCATCCCCTCCAGTGCTGCAGTGGAGCGTTTGTTCTCTATGGGCAAGGACATCCTGAGGGCCAAGAGATCATCCCTGTCTGATGAAAACTTTTTGATATGCTAATTTTCATGAAGGGCAACATGCATCTCATGGACAAAATGGAGAACGAGAAGAAGAGGGAAAATTAAATTATATATATATTGTGTTTTTCATTTTTTATAATAAAAAGTTAACGTTAACGGTTTATCGGTAACTTCCGTTACATGTTTAAACGGTTAACGAAGTTAACTTTTTGTTAACGGTGCCCACCACTGCATATCAGGCACGTTTAGTTTGACTGCACATAGTTTACATGTAGTTTGATGTTTGGGGTTTCCCTTCATAATAATTTAGACCATAAAATTAAAAAATATATATAAAAATTTGTGTGTGTTTAAAAATATTTTTTATTGACAGAAAATGTACCATAATAACTTCAGAAATATATCCTAAAAAAATACAGAGAAATTGATAATAAATAAAACATTGAAATAGAGAGAGTAATAACGAGACTAAGAGAGTGGCAGTAAAATAAATGAAAATAAATATACAAAATGTGTGCAATTTGTGTCAAACCCAGCGCAAATGTGCATTTTTTGCCATTCGTATGCAGAAACCATTGATTTTAATCCAACTTTGTACTATTGAACTGTTATTCTATATGGATTTTTGAAGTCGTTATTTAAGGTACGCTCTGCCTTCCTCTTCGATGCAGAGACTCTAACAACGCGATTGGCAAATATTCGCTTTGCCGAACATCTTAACGGTAAATTGTACATGAAAAGATTATTGAGTAAAAATATTTTGATTTTCCAAACTCTGTTTATAGAGTTTCAGACGGTTCTTGACAGTAGTAGGTCAGGACAAAAGGTTTCCATAAGTTAATTTTAACATTATTTGTGAACTGTATTTATTTATGATTTCGAAAATGTATACTATTAATTTTGTACAGCAGAAGTTACAATAGAGTTTTCTTACGTCTACACTCGCGTCTACATTTATCTCTACTCTTACGTCTACACCAACAGTATGTCTAGAGTTACTTATGTCTGCGCTATCTTTCATTTAGAGAATTAGTTGAGTAATGTGACTCCCGATTAAACTCTCGTATCTGTTCTTACATTTACGAATTACGTTGCAATACTTTCCGTTAGAGTAGCGAGGTAAAGCGACGTTGGATCCGAATTGTAGATGGAGGGGTGACCGTCTTTAGCGTTTAATGTATTGTCTTTTTCAACATTAAAAATATATTAAATACAAAATGGAATTCTATCAGATAACGCAATATTTTGTTACTTTTAATTCACTATCTACTTTAAATACATAAATAAATTAAAAATTTAATTAATGATTAATAATGATGATGGGGAAAATACTCAGAGAGAGAGAGCACACACACACACACACACACACACACACAGTCGTTGCTTTGAGTTATTTATGAAATTTTCTCAGAGGAACATTGTACTTCCGAGTATTTTTCTCCTTATTTCGCAATTTTTACTCATGACATACGAGATCGTCAGTAAATTCACAGAATTGTTTAATAAAAAATAAACTAATGGTGATTCCTCGAATTTATTGACTGGACCTCGTACATCGGGCGGTGCCTTTTGCGTTTTTTTAAATTAAAATATTTCAGAAAGTGTGTGTGTGTGTGTGTGTGTGTGTGTGTGTGTGTTGTGTGTGGTGTGTGTGTGTGTGTGTGTGTGGCCTGCTTTTTGTCTTTAAAGAACCAAGCAGTGGTGGCTGTGACTCGGGGTTTTGTGGAAGGAGAGGAGAGGAGGGAAGAGAATGAGGAATGAATAGATCACGTTTGTGTTTGCATGATCGAGTTTAAAGCTGTTTGGTTTCTTTGGAAGTGCGTAGGAGGAGTCGTAGCTGTTGGGGCGTGGGGAGGGAAGGGTTATCCTGTTGTGAGCTCAAGTATACAGAGGGTTGGCAAAAGTAAATAGACACCTTCGGTTTTTCTATAATTTTTGATCTGACAATAAAAGTCATTAAAAAAATAAAAAAAAATTATTGAATCTATATTTAGAATGGTGTTGGTTTTCCATTTCTAGTATGTAAGCTGACACACATTCTGGCATTCAATTGAGCAGCTTTGCCATTTGTTCTTCAGACAATAATTGTGGTGTCTAAATACTTATGTCAACCTTCTGTATATAAGATAGTTTGCTGAGTTATACGTTGTTAGGTTAGTTAAAGTAATTAGTTAAACATAATGTTTTAATTTCGTTAAAAATGTTAATGCGAAGTTGTTGGCTATTTTGTTTGTTGTTACAACTCGACGGACGTCTTTGTTTTCCATTCAACAGCTCTAACAACAATTGAAAATTCAGTTGTTATTGGATTCACACACACACACACACACACACACACACACACACACACACACACACGTAAACAAAGTAATTTCATGTATTCAGCAGTCGTCCTTTTTGCTTACAAATCTATTTTATTTGCGCTCGGTAATGGTAATTCGATTGTGACTGACATAAATTAGGTTAGGTTACCTAACATAACTTAGCCTGTAACCTATAACTTGCCCTGTCTTACATATAGAATTACACGCGATAAACCGAACTTTTCAACCTTAAGCCATACATATTTAGAATTTTTTCTCGGTAAACTTTATGCGACTCGATCTTGCAACGACCGAGTTTGCGTCTCATCATCACGCTATGAAGCTGTAAAACTGTGTAATTTGCTGCCGTAAACAGTTACCCTAAAAAACGTAAAAAAAAGCCCTTCATTGATAATTTAATGTTCTAAAAAAAGTTCGCCGAAAGACCTAAAATTTCTAAAAAAGCATAAAAAAAATACCCATTGGTAACCTGGTTTTTTTCCTGGATATTTTTTTTTTTTGTGACAAATAAAAATCAAGAAAAAATTCAGTCATTACTGCTTAGCATTTTTTTTTTAATTTTTAGAAACGTTAAGTCTGTAAGGGAATTTTTTCCCTGAACTGTACAACAATGTGGTTCATATAATTGATCTTAACCACAGTAACAGATCCAATAGATCAACAATTCCCTGAAATACAATAAAAACGACGAACAAATATCATAAAATAAAAAGTTTAGTAAAAATGAGAAACTCAATATTTTATATATATATATATATATATATATACAAACGTCAAAGAAAAAATGAAAAAGAAAGACAGAAATAAGGAATTAAGCAAACAAGTTTCAAGAAAGAAAACCCATAACTCGCAAGATGTAAACGAACATTACAGATATCGCTCGTAGGTAAACGAATATTTTGCTTTAGAAAGGTTTGTACGCATGAATATAACCCTCAATTAGGTTATCTTCGCACAAAAGCTTTGGCAGAAGGGTTGCTTGTGACTAAAAAAATCTTTATAAAAGATTTGGCTATGAAGTAATATACTGTATAGAACACATTGCTCAGGCGATATATATATATATATATATATATATATATATATATATATTATATATATATATATATATATATATATATGTGTGTGTGTGTGTGTTGTGTGTGGTGTGTGTGTGTGTGTGTGTGTGTGTGTCTCCACATTTATTCTTATTTATTTTCATTAATTGTAAAGTGAAATCATAATTGCTGATTTAAATTTTGGGCTCATAAACTGTATATTTTCACAGGAGGCATATGGAAGCACTCTTTACGATATCGAACTGAATACAGTCATTTTTTAATGACATGAATTTATTTACTTTCTTCATCCAACCTGTTTCAGAAAGAAAAAGCAGAAATATTTTTGCTATTAATGTTTGTTTAACTTCACATTAGTTGTTTGAAGTAATTGACATTTGCGTATGGAGTCTTGTTCAGTAATCTAAATTTAACCGTACTCCAAATAAATAAAGTATATGGGACAGGGTGTCCCATAAGTCCGGTCTCGTAGGAAATATGGAAGCGAGTTACACTCACGAGGAAAAGGCTTCCGGAGGCCTTTGCCTCACGAGTGTAACTCGCTTTCATATTAGCCATTGCGTGTTATTCTATCCGCAACTGAAAAAGGTCCCAAAACGAGACACCAATTTGAACAGTAGTTTTACTTCTAATGTATTATTTTTGTAAATTTAATTTAAAATAAATTTTCATATGAGACCGGACTTAAAGGGACACCCTGTATATATAATTTTACTAACATATTTAATAGTTTTATTATTATTACACTTTACTGAAATTTACTTATGCTATAGGCCTGACTGTCAATATACTGTGGAGTACTATCGATCATACTAGTAAAAATTTCGTCAACGCTCTAATAGCCTTTACTTAACCTAACATGGCCTAATTTAACTCGTATTATAACCTAACCTAATCTAATCCCCGAAGAAATATCAATACAATGTCACGTCACGAAATGTCAAATTCATTTGAAGGACTTCTAATATTTAGGACTGTGATTTTGTATGCTTACCCATAAATTTAATGTAATTTTTATAATTTTTTCTCCGAATCTAACGAATAACTTGATTATAAACGTTAAAGTAACTCGTATTCTCGCGAAATACGTAATAACAAATCATCGTACTTATATTTCCTCAAATTTAGCGGGAATAAAATTTTACAATGTATGCGAATAAACATTACAATAATAAAATATAATTTGCGGAGTGAGTCATTCTTTTTTTTTTTTTTTTGGTAACAATATGTTATGTTCTCTCAATATCCTCCAATATTTTCAGAGAAAACGGCGTGAAATGCAGCTATCGTACATTATTTGGTAAATGTATTGCTATTCTGTTTTTATTTAAGGGGATATTGTATTCAATACGGTGGAAAAGAGAGGCTCTCAAAAAAAAATAGGCTATTGACGAAAATAAATATAACAGAAATAAATATAAAATTACAAAAGGTGTGAAACTGGAATCAAGTCAACTGGAACAAAGTAGAATTTTCCTCGTTCCGGAAATGAAGTGTTAAGACCGAAAGGGCGTAAAAATATTGTAGTAAAATACAGATTTGAATGCTTTGGAATAAAAAAAAAAAAATCTTAAAACGGAAACAAAATAAAATGAAGATTTTTCAAAAATAAAATCGAATTGGAAACGGAAGATTGCTGTTAACGCATGCACCGCTCAAACGTTTCGGGAAAGTCTTTTTTCCATCGTCAGTGCGCAAATAAATGTTAAAAGGATTTACAAAAAATGAAATTATAAATTTAAAAAATCATACTTTACTGTAGAAAACTTGAAGATAAAAGCGATTTACCGTTATTGATGATAAATAACCAGCTACTATTATTATATTATTATTATTATTAGATAGGACAAAACAATTTTGAACAGGTGTATACGTGTTACAGTATTATTAATTTACTTAGGTTAATTATATTACTCAGCTTATTTGAGATTTAAACTTTTCCAAATTCTCACTTTAGGCGACACCTTCCTTGACTATATATATATATATATATATATATATATATATATATATATATATATATATATATATATATATATGTTAAACACAGACCGTGCATGGAACAAGGAACTCTTCTGGGAAAATTAAATCCACTATAGTCCGAATAAGTAATGGTAAATGACAAATACCATAGTTTTTCTTTTCATGATTTTAGCCCGACGTGGGCAACGGGTCTCTCGCAAAGAGATCCCATAAATATAGCTTCCCTCACCAGCTATCTGCAAAGCAGACAGGATCCAGCTTTGGGACATGGATCTAGGGTTTAAAGCAAGCCTAGACCCCTACATTCAGAACCTCTATATAAGTAAAAGACTCGTTGCATTCACGTCGTGTTGAATAAATCAAGAAAAAGGGGGTAACTATTGTATTTTTAGCCAAAAAAAACAAAACTTAAACCTCAACCGGGACATTGAGCGTCCACTTTTCAAGGCACGAAACACGTCCGTTTAGTATACACAAACTCAGAATGGTTCCCTGAGTCTTTTACTTATATAGAGGTTCTGAATGTAGGGGTCTAGGCTTGCTTTAAACCCTAGATCCATGTCCAAAAGCTGGATCCTGTCTGCTTTGCAGATAGCTGGTGAGGGAAGCTATATTTATGGGATCTCTTTGCGAGAGACCCGTTGCCCACGTCGGGCTAAAATCATGAAAAAGAAAAAACTATGGTATTTGTCATTTACCATTACTTATTCGGACTATAGTGGATTTAATTTTGCAGAAGAGTTCCTTGTTCCATGCACGGTCTGTGTTTAACATATAATGTTCTCAGGGAACCATTCTGAGTTTGTATATATATATATATATATATATATATATATATATATATATATATATATATATAGGGTGGCGCTTCCTGCATAAAAAATATACATATTTATACATGTTATGGATAAGCATCACTATATATATATATATATATATATATATATATATATATATATATACATTACTACTTGTAATTTTAGACTGAAATCACTATTTATCTTTAATATTATTATTTAATAATTAATTAAAAATTAATTAATTGCATTCAAACATTTTCAGTAATTTTGGCCTAAAATTTTTTTGATTTTAGATCAAATTATTTATTAAATATTAATTTATTTTAGTTATTTAATGTTATATTTCGAGATTGTTTCTGAATTTATATATATATACGAATAAAACCACGAAGGAAAGGAAACACAGAATGGTGCTCAAGCGCTTTCGTCTAATGACATACTCAGGAACACTGAAGTACATAAAGAGTTAACTCTTTATGTACTTCAGTGTTCCTGAGGATGTCATGAGACGAAAGCGCTTGAGCACCATTCTGTGTTTCCTTTCCTTCGTGGTTTTATTCATCATAAATATTTTTCACGTGTTACTTTCGTGAAATAATTTTCATATATATATATATATATATATATATATATATATATATATATATATATATATATATATATATGAAGGAAAACGACCTTTCAGAAAGACGTAAATTTTTATTTCTTAACACCAAATTTACGCCTTCCTGAAGAGTGGTTTCCTTCTCGTCATACTTCGTCGCGACAGTGCATTATTTTACATCATATATATATATATATATATATATATATATATATATATATACACAGGGTGTCCCGTAAGTCTGGAACCATAGGGCAAAATGATAAAAACGCCGAAAAGACTTTGGGGGACTGTTTGTGAAATGAGCAAGGATGGTAGCGGCTGTGTCGTCGTCGGTGGATGTCCTCGGAGGTCCACTGCGTGGTTTATCTCCTCTGGATCCCGTTTCCCTGAACTTTGGCACTACAAGTTTGCCGACACAGCTGTGTGATATCGGCGCGCGGTCCGGATGCAATCTGTTAAATCAGCGACCTCCCTCTGACTCCGATTTCCTACGAGCAGAATTACCTGGATGCGTTCTTCCTTGCTCAAAGACATAATGGGCACTTGCATAAACGGAAAAACATGAATTACTTATTTTACCCTATGGTTCCAGACTTACGGGACACCCTATATATATATATATATATATTTTTTTTTTAAGTTCGGGAAGAACCGATTCGCCTCTATTTAAAAGGGCATATCTCGGCGGAAGAACAAAGAAAAAGTGAGAGGAAAGAAAGGGTGGAGGGGACAGTCGCAGTGGAAAAAGACCAAAGAATGACAAGGACTGCAGGGTCGAGCCCCATCATCCTTGGGTGCTATATATACATATATATATGAAGAGTTCATTTCCAAAACGCGATATATTCATTTTTTAGATTTTGAGAAAAACAACATTTTATGTATTGTATATGAGGGGTCGCGCGTCTTAAGGTACCTAAGCGCCACACAGGCGAAAACGTGTTTTTGATGGATATCACTATTTTCACCCTTCCTCTATCGCGTGGTTTGGGTTTAAATGACCTTACGACACTAGAAGTATGGTTGAAAACCTAATGAAGCGAACTACTATTTTAAAAGTTCACCCAAAGTTCGACATAATAAGAAAATAAAAAAATAAAAAAAAATATATATAAAATATGAAAATCTATTCCAAAAACTCGTCATCTTCATTGTCAACATCTTCATTAGCATACTTAGAACTCTAATTTAGCCAAAAATGAACGTTCTAGCTCAATTTAATAACAGAGATACTATTGCCAGAATAATGCTGAACTTTGGAGGCGATTTCTGACGAATTTTAATTTTGGCGCTTAGGTACCTTAAGACGCGGGACCCCTCATATACCGATTTTTGGAAAAACTTGAAAAACTCTGTAGGTAAAGTAATGGGAGAAATCGCACTTTGGTAAAAAATCGATGCCTTATGTGACTACATTATATCAACCACCGTTTGGTAACGATAATTCGAAAGTTGCTGATTTAGCGCTTATCACGTTTTGGAACTAAACTCTTCATATATATATCTGAAGAATGAAGAGAGATCACTTCTCAACATAGTCTCCCTGTTTCTCAATACACTTAGTCCAGCGATCTACACGCTTCCTAATGCCATAACAAAAGAATGTTTTTGGCTGTGTGCGTAGTCAGTCATGCACCGTCTCCTTCAGGTCATCATCACCTTGGAATCGCTGACCTCTCAAAGCGTCTTTTAGTAGTCCAAACAGGTAAAAATCCGAAGGTGCCAGGTCTGGACTGTAGGCTGGATGGTCGAGAACTTCAAATTTAAGTTCTTGAAGGCATTTTCTAGTCTGTGCAGCGGTATGAGGGCGCGCATTGTCGTGTAACAGAATAACACCTGACAATCTCCCTCTCCGTTTTGTACGAATTGCTCGCTTTAACTCATTCGGAAGCATGTCAGAATACGATGCGCTTGTTACTGTAGTTCCACACTCTAGAGTCTAGATAATGTTCAACGATAGGGCCTCGTGTATCCCAAAACAGTGTTAGCATAACTTTACCTGCTGACGGCTGCGCTTTGAACTTCCTCGCAACGGGAGATGTTGGATGCTTCCATTGCATGCTCTGTCGTTTGCTTTCTGGTTCATAGTGATGGATCCAGGTTTCATCTCCAGTGATAATTAATGCGTTCCAAAAATTTTTCACCTTCATTATGATACCGCGCCAAAAGACGAGAGCAGACGTCCATACGATTACGCTTGTGCTCTTCTGTCAACTGTTTGGGCACCCATCTTGCACAAACCTTGTGAAAGTCAAGAATGTCATGAACCCTTGAATAGGCTAACCCTTGACTGATGTCTAATGAAGATGCAATTTCTTTTATTGTTAATCTTCTGTCATCGAAAATCATGGCTCTGGCTTCTTCCTGCTTGTCACCGCTGGTTGATGTTGACGGTCGTCCTGAGCGCTGAGCATCTGTCACACATGTCCGACCTTCCTTGAGCATTTGAATCCACTCGTACACACTTCGCCGTGGTAACGCATTATTCCCATACTGAGCTCCTTTCACACCTGCCCACAAAAAACGAACCACGGATCTCTGTTCTTCCAGAGTACAAATTGAAAGCGGCGCAGCCATGCTCACTACTCGTACGATATGTGACAGCTACGAGTAGCCTAAATAAGCCTATACTGTTGCTAGCCTAAATAAGCCTATAGATCTCAGTTTGGCTCGTTATTACGAGTATATATTATATATACTATATTATCGCAAAAAAAAAAGTGCGGATACTTATTGAGGTACCCTCGTATATATATATATATATATATATATATATATATATATATATATATATATACACACACACAGTATATGTTACAAGGAATCTGTGTAACTAGAAATTTCATGAAATCCCTAAAATGTTCAGCGATTTCGTGTAAAGTTAAGTCGTGATATTTTCGTTAGTTTGAACGAAAATATCACAACTTAATTAACCTAACCAATCGTCAAGGGCGTACAGTTGACTTAACCGGGCATTCAATTAACCTAACCGGTCATTCATTAATATTCCCGTAAGTTTAACGAAAATATCACGAGTTAACCTCGCATGAAGTCCCTGAACATTTTAGGGATTTCATGAAATCCCCAGTTACACAGATTCCCTGTAGCATATATTACCTTTGGTTAGCTTCCGCTCCGAATTGTTCATTCTGACGAAGGTCAAGCTTTTCACTCCACCTTAGACTTACAGTTTAACGTGGAATCCGAACCACGCCCCTCCAGCAGCACAGTGTCCTAACCACTAGGCCACCTAG
>JAJOZX010006504.1:0-137500 GCA_023014485.1 Bathynomus jamesi | reverse complement strand
ATGTTTTATTGTGTAGAAGTTTAATAAAATTAAATGACAAATGTTGATTTTATAACCTTTTTAAAATGTACCCTTTTTTTATGGCACACCCGTTATATATATATATATATATATATATATATATATATATATATATATATATGATGAATAAAACCACGAAATAATTTTCATATATGTATATACTGTATATATATCACTGATTATATATATATTCTGATTATATATATTCTGTCAATTCGTGTAGGGGGATAATTATAAACCTTTTACAAAAAATATATTCATCACATCTTATTAAACCAATTACAATATAACAATGAAATTTTGGCAAACAATGACACTTGAGACATTGATTCTTACTTCAAGAATGTGATATTTAGAATTAATACAAGGTACTTAATATAAAATCCATAAACCAGTTAAAATATGACTGTTAGCCAGTTTTGGCATGGAATCAGTTACAATGAAAAAGAGAGGCTTGATAATAAGACAATTAAGTAAAATGCACTGTAACTTGTAAATGCAAGTAAATTTGACTGTTAGACAAGTTTTATCTACAATTGGTAGTTATTTAACTGACTACAGCCGTATTGTAATATGCCAGATCATTTAAAATGAATAAACGCATACATACTACAATTTTGATTGACTTATCTTTTAGAACAACGGTTGGTTCTCTACCCGGCCTTTTGACCTTATCGTATCATAATACAATTTCATAGAATTACAGTATTTGAATCCTATCTGGTTATTTGACCATTTCAGTTATATGAACTTTGACATAAATATCTTTTCTTTAAAGGAAGTAATTAGACACAATTAAGTGAAATGGTATAATGTATAAAGTAATATAATGAAAGTGAATGTATAATTTCAATAATTACAAATTATCAGCTACTTATCTTACAGCCGTAAACCCCGTTTGCATGGGATTAATTTTCTGTAATCACATTCGTATACTTTCTCATTCTTGTACTATATTTATACCACACGCACGGACTCAGTTTCCTAACGGTGAATCAAGGACACACAATATACAGAGTTTGCGTTTTCTTCCGTTAGAAAGGAATGACTATTTTAGCTTGGCAAGTAATTTACTCCAAATTTAGAAGAACGATTTCGCTTCTACAGTAAGTGCCACACGATTTGACTTTTATCATTACGGCACAAATATATATATATATTTAAAACTTGAGGAAACTTCCATCAAGAACTCGTTTTTTGTTCTTAAAAGGAAAATTAAATCTAACTTTATTTAAATTCACCACAGGTTTGTGAGAGTGAACTTTGTTTACCACGTTCTGAAATGCACTGATCCTACGCGTTTCCTTTTTAACTTTTGGGCATCTTCCCGCTTCGAATTTATATTTTTTAATGCAGACATTTATCCCATCTTTTTAACTAATATAATTTATGCTACGTTATTCGGCAATAGGTAAAGAGTAATTTGATGTAAATTTCATCCTCTTTCTCTGTTTTAAATATACTTTGATTCATTTATACAACACCTTTCTCTGCCTATGAACCCTTTTCGAGTTAGGCTGCCAGGCGTAGATTTATTTATATACCCAAATAAGATTCTCTTCTTTGATTCATATTTGTAAGAATTAACCTTTCCGAAGGTGTAATTTTACATGACATTAAACTTGTTAATAATGTAACAATATAATTTTAACGGGGTTTTCCCATTTTATACATAAATGAATGTTCATTTTTATAACGCCTCCTTTCTTTGTTCAGTGGGAACATGGAAACCCACGTGCTTGCTCCTAATTTAATGTCATTTTTACAGTAATTATTTTCCTAGTTTCTGGGTACCTATTATAAGGTATTTTTATCCGAACTTATTCAGAATTAAATAGACAATTGAATTCATGTCATTTTCCCCAAATTACACGAGTATTTAACATGCATATGTTTTAAATTCCATGTACTTAAGAATTTCCAAATTGCTTCGTTTACACCCGAAACTATACCAAAAATGTCCCGCAATTTTTGGCGAATACAATTCTTCGTTCGCTTGGCTTTCAGTTTGGTATTTATACATACAATTCTTTCTGTTTCCATAATTAATTTTATTTGTGGCTTAATATATAACCAGTATTTAATTAAACTTGTTATATTATTCCCATACATATATATATATATATATATATATATATATATATATATATATATATATATATATATATATATACACACACACACGTATATATATATATATATATTTTAACTGCAAACAACACTCAGTATAATTAATGTAAAGAACGTCGTTCTTTACATTAATTATACTGTGTGTTGTTTGCAGTTAAAATGTATATATGTACGGCATGCGAAGGTGCCCCCTCAGGGCATTGGTTTCTGCTCGTATGTAGGAGAATTACGACTTCTGAGTGATCGAGGTCCATGGTGTAGTGGATAGCATATCTGACCGGCAATCGGATGATCCCGGGTTCGATTCCCGAGTGGTACCTCATTTTTCATTTGTTCGTTCTCCCTCCTCGTCTTGTGCGGAACACTCTTCTACACAAGCGTCGTTCGTTATATATATATATATAACCTTACCTTACAACCTTACAAAGGTTCCGCGCGATGATTCCTCATTTCGCGAAGGTCAAGCTTGTAGCCCCTCCTCTCGAGTTGGCCTGGTGAAGTAGTGAGTTAGTTTCTTGTGCTCTCCACCTCACATAGCCAGGTACGCCCGTTTCATCGGGGATTGTTCTGAGCCAGGCGTCTAATCTTCTTTTGAAGATGTCCACTGCAACTCCCTTCGTGTTTCTTAGGTCTTTGGGCAGCTGATAAAACAGTTTTGATCCTCTCGCCACAAAACTATTTTCTTTCAGGGTTAAGGATGTTCCTTCTCCGGATCCCTTCCAGCTGTCTAATGTCTTCTTTTTTATATGGGTATGATCAGGGTTTTCAGTAGAGGAATCATTACATTCCTATCCCTTCGTTTAAAGATTCTCAATATCTGCCACGTTATTCTCTTTGCTCTGTTTACTGCTATCTTATTTTGTGTTTCAAATTTCGCATCATCCGTCATTACAACCCCTAAATCTTTTGTTCTAGAATTTCTCTGAATTTCCTCTCCATTTGGGGTAAATATTCCATGGATTTTAGGTCTTCTCTTTTTCCGTACCATAATAGCTGAAATTTGTGTGTTAAACTTCATATTGTTGTCTTCCGTCCACTTGTAGATTCTCTTTATGTTGGTTTGTAGAGATCCTATATCTTCTGGGTTTTATATTCGAAAGACAAAAGAGGGCATTGTTCCGAAAGAGAAAAAGAGTGACTGCAAAATTAAGTAATTGTAAAGATAACAACATCAGAAAAATATTAAATGATAAACTACAAAGTATCGATGTCGTCATACAGGAACTAATCGAGAAGCATACAGAAAAAGATGATGACGACGCTATAGAAGCGATAAAGGCTAACTCAAAGTACTTCTATAATTTCGCAAAGAGAAAGTCGAAAAACCATGCGACTATCGGACCTTTAAAAAATGAGAACAGTGATTTATCTGATGATCTAACAGAAGTATCTGAAATATTAAAAGCTCAGTATGAATCATCTTTCAGTATCCCAAAAACTGACAAATTGATATGCGATAGAAACGCGTTCTTTGAAGAAGAACCACAAGGGGAAAGTATAACGGATTTCGACTTTACGACGGATGATATTACACAAGCCATAGGGAAACTAAAAACACACTCAGCGGCAGGACCGGATAAATGGAATGCCACACTGATCAAAAACTGCAAGAATGCAATCGCTGAGCCCCGATACTGGATATGGAGACGATCATTAGACACGGGAGAAATACTGGGCATCCTGAAGAGCGCGAACATAGTCCCAATATATAAAGGAGGAGGTCGATCCGAGGCCAAAAACTATAGGCCAGTGTCGCTTACATCTCATCTCACTAAAATATTTGAAAGAATAGTTAGACAGAAAATCTATGACTTTTTGGAAACTCAGAAAAAATTCAATGATAACCAACACGGGTTTCGGTCAGGCAGATCATGCCTATCACAACTAATGGAACACTACAACAACATTATTGATTCACTTGAAAGTAATGAAAACTATGATGTACAATACACAGACTTTGCTAAAGCGTTCGACAAGTGTGATCACGGAATCATAATATACAAACTGAAATATATGGGACTAACAGGAAAAGTAGGGAAATGGATATATAATTTCCTTAGTGAGCGGAGGCAAGTCGTTACAGTACAAGGAGTATCTTCATCAGAATCAGAGGTCCTCAGCTCGGTACCACAAGGAACAGTATTAGCTCCACTACTCTTCATAATCATGCTAACTGACATAGATGAGGACGTTACCAGAGACAGCACAGTAACATCCTTTGCGGATGACACAAAGATCAGTAGAAAAATAAGAAACCCAGAAGACATAGGATCTCTTCAAACCGACATAAACAAAATCTACAAGTGGACGGAAGACAACAATATGAAGTTTAACACCAAGAAATTTCAGCTATTACGGTACGGAAAAAGAGAAGACCTAAAGTTCATGGAATATTATACCCCAAATGGACAGGAAATTCAGAGAAATTCCAGAGCAAAAGATTTAGGGGTTGAAATGACAGATGATGCGAAATTTGAAACACAAAATAAGATAGCAGTAAACAGAGCAAAGAGAATAACGGGTCAGACATTGAGAACCTTTAAACGAAGGGATAGGAATGTAATGATTCCTTTAATGAAAACCCTGATAATACCAAATTGGAATACTGCTCGGTCCTAACATCCCCATATAAAAAAGAAGACATTAGACGGCTGGAGGAGATCCAAAGAAGCTTCACTGCAAAGAACTAAATTACTGGGAAAGGTTACGAGAACTAGACCTATATTCACTGGAAAGGAGAAGAGAGAGATACACCATTATTTACACTTGGAAAATAATGGAGAAACTAGTCCCTAATCTTACTCTGAATCCCGTAACTCCCCAAACAACGGTGGAAAGTAGAAACGGTAGACTGTGTCGTATTCCCAAATTGAAGGCGAGACAGGGAACATCCTTAACCCTGAAAGAAAATAGTTTTGTAGTGAGAGGACCAAAACTGTTTAATCAGTTGCCCAAAGACCTAAGAAACACGAAGGGAGTTGCTGTGGAAATTTTCAAAAGAAGACTAGACGCCTGGCTCAGAACAATCCCCGATGAGGGCGTACCTGGTTATGTGAGGTGGAGAGCGCAAGAATCCAACTCAGTACTTCACCAGGCCAACTCGAGAGGAGGGGCGACAAGCTTGACCTTCGCGAAATGAGAAATCATCGCGCGGAACTTTTGTAAGGTAAGGTAAGGTTTTATATATATATATATATATATATATATATATATATATATATACACACACACACAGTGACATACACCTTGGTAAAGCCTGGTTTTGCTTCCGCCCAAATTTTTTATTTTCACGAAGGTCAAGTTTGTTGCTCCACCTTAGATCTACAGCTTAACGTGGAATCCGAACCACGACCCACCACGGGCGATCAGAAACTACAAAGTCCTTACTTGGACTCGATCTCATGCTCCTCCCGATCAGCAACCCAGCGATTTAACCACAAGGCTACCCAGGGTACCCATTTATCTACCAACCAATTTTTATTACGTGGAAGGATGAACAGCTGAGTTAGCTGCGGGTCACCTGCCGCCACCAGGAATCGAACCTGGTGCCGATGATTCGTAGTGAGCGCTGCTAACCACTGCACCACCGAGGCGCCAGTATATATATATACACACACACACACACACACACACACACACACATATATATATATATATATATATATAGAGGTTTAAAGAGAAAGCAAAGGCTTCATTGCCCCACAAATCACCGCTCCACCCATACACCCATTCAGGGTACGAGCAGCTCGCATCATCATTGCCAGATATGTAGATGGTGAACGTACTAACGAGACTTCCGTACGTGGCTCATCACCACTGGAAGCGACATTATTTTGTAGTATAATTGAATGAGCGGTCAAATTCGTTAGTTTGCAATGCAGACACTCCCACCCTTTGTAGGTCCAGGTGCACGAGTCACCAGGAGCAAGATGCACCACAAGTTCGTGTTTCATGTAGATTGGTACGTGAATTCCTCCCAATTACAGAGCTTGTTTAGACCTTCAAAGTTAATTTCTCTTTCGGAAGGAGGCATGCTGTGTCGAAAGGAACCAAAACGGTTATTAAATATCTAACAGATCAAAGTTCAAGTATACAGTTCTAATTCAGGAAATTCAATAACCTTTTTACTGTAGCCCTTCTACAGGCTAGTTATGAATGTCACATTAGGCAAAAATCTCGCATATTTGTCGAGCAAAATACTTTTAAGTACAGGGTGTTCATAGTCACGCGATGGAATATGGTAAAGGGCACAAGCATATTCACTCGCGTCTCTTTATGAACACCCTGTACCAGGCCTCGCCTTTTTTTTTTTTTTTCCTCGTGAGAAATTAGCTTTCCTAACCTATCCTAGGCATTTATATATATATTATAATATATATATATATATATATATAACCTTGGTAAACCCTGGTTTTGCTTCCGCCCAAATTTGTTTTTCACGAAGGTCGAGTTTGTTGCTCCACCTTAGATCTACAGCTTAACGTGGAATCCGAACCATGACCCACCACGGGCGATCAGAAACTACAGTGGCCATCTACAACTGCAGCTATAGATCGGCCAGAAAGGAAATTGGAGAGGAAGGCACAGATTGAAGGATAGAAACCGAAGGTGGGCAGTTTGGAAATTAAAGATTTGCGCCAGACTCTAACGCTTTTGACATGTCTGTCTAGCGCAATAGAAAAAGTTTCGCCGAAATCCCGAAAGGAGGATGACCAAGAGTCGGAGAGATATGCGAGAAGATCGCCAGTTCTCTCTCTTCCGGAACCTATACTGACGATCTGAAAGAAGATTGTGAGAAGAAAAGGTGTTTAAGAATCTTCCTATTAAGGATAGATTAAAAACCTTCGGAAAGGCAAGAAATCCAAAGCAATTGGACAATAGTTGGAGGTCAGAAGAGGTCAGCTTTGTCAGAAGAGACGGCAACTGAGCCGTCGGAATGGAAAAAAAGAGGAGGGGAAGAAGTAAAGTTGTTGGAGAGGTTCTGAGCTAGATGGCAGAAAGAGCGAGAAGAATTATTACAATTAGATAGATTTTCACATTTTTTGTCGAATGAAAGAATTTTTGACGAGTCGAAGAACAGATTTTGCACGATTCCGGGCCGAAATATAAGCTGAGTGAAAGTCAGGAGTTCGATGGCGACGCGACGGTCTGTATATATATATATATATATATATATATCCCCGCAAGGGGGTTCTAAGCTCGTGCTCTTGAGTGCTCTTTGTGCTCGTTTGTACGTGCTTGTTCCTGGAGGTTTCACGTGCGCCCTCCCGGCCCTAGCACCCAAGGATGATGGGGCTCGACCCTGCAGTCCTTGTCATCCTTGGTCTTTTTCCACTTCGACTGTCCCCTCCACCCTTTCTTTTTCCTCTGTCTTTCCTCTCACTTTTTCTTTGTTTTTCCGCTGAGATATCCCCTTTAAATAGAGGCGAATCGGTTCTTCCTGAACTTAAAAAAAAAAAAAAAAAAAAATATATATATATATATATAAAAGGACTGTGTGTGTGTGTGTGTTCCAGCCATAACTCCAAAATAGAAGCAGTTACAAACATGAAACTTTACACACATTGATTAGGTCTCGAGGTTGTGCACTTGGGTGTTAATAAGTTAAATAATTAATTTTAAAAAATTAAATGACGTCATGAAGATCATTACGTCATTACGTATATATATATATATATATAATTATATATATATATATATATATATATATACAGGGTGGGCGGAAAGTAGCTCCCTATTTTGGATTGGTAATAAAATACGTATATTATCCATTTATTTCAGAAGAAATAATATGAAAAGGTAGGTATACATGGTAGGTTTTCTCTAAAATTCAATGTGGGCTCCAACTCTTTCCACCAGCTTCTTTCGCTATCTCCTTTTAAGGGGTTTAAGAGTCTCAAATTTTCACACCTATTGTAACTATCAATTTCTTTCAACTGGCAGACGAAGCTTCTTAAATTTTATGCTCGTATGAATATGGGAAAAAATTATAATTTAGTTCAAAATTGGACAAGAATATTTTCCACTGAATGAAGTTTTAATTAAATTTCATCCTCAATAGAAAGTGCCTTCATATTTAAGTGAAAAAAATAATGAAGAACAGAAGTGGCAATACTGCTGTCGTTCGCGAAATAGGTGTGTGTGTGTGTTTGTGTGTTTCACCGAATATACAACAATAGCCCATAAGTTTCTTTTGAATCTTAAATGAACAAAATGTACGATGCTAAAATATTGAAATGTTTGACAGAAATTGGACTTTGGCCAATTTCTTTTTACTTTTATCATTCAAACAAGAGTTTTAAAAATTCACGAGCTTCAAAATGCAAATTTGCGACTATTATATGCAAATTTCCTGTTTATTGTCGAGTGAGAGCTTTTTTATTATTCGCCAAAATATCGGATATCTGGACATTTGAGACTGTAAACAATAAGGTTTTCGCTATATTAAAATTCACCAAAATATGAGAAATTCTGCCTGTTTATTTGTACATATTTTTATTTTGTGTGTGTGTGTGTGTGTGTGTGTGTGTACAACGGGTGATCGAAAAGTCGCGCAACCCGCATTAAGATTTGATTAATGTTCAGCTAGCCTAAGCTTAGCTTAGTTTAATTGATAGTTAAGCTAGCTTAAGGTTAGCTTAGTTTAATAATATAATGAGAGGTAGGCTACCTTAAGCTTAGTTTAGTTTAACTGATAAGTAACTGTGCGAGGAGAACGATGAATTTTCGCAGAAGCAGCGTGTTTTTATTGTTGATCATTATTTTATGTCGAAATCTCGCTTTCAACGTCAGAATGCATTTAGACGAGTGTTTCCGGTGGTTACTGAACCGAGCAAATCGACTATACATCGGCTTATCAAACGTTTGATTCATGATGTAGGCAATGTCAGTGACAGTTTATAGCGTTCCATCGCGCGTCGTCTCTCGGTATTAACAGATGCTACGTTAGATGAGGTGAGACAATGTTTAATGTTTGCTGAAGAATTCTCCGTGTAAATCTCTAAGAAAATTACGACGACAAATTCATGTCATATGGAAGTGTACAAAAAGCAACGAGGAAATTGAAACGCCAAAAGATTACCGAGTTCAAGTTGTTCATGAACTTAATACGAGTGATGGTGAGAAGCGGGTTCGTTACTGCCAGTGGTTTCGTAATTTCATCCGGAATGGAGTAGCTGTTTTGGATACGGTGTTTCTTACGGATGAGGAATGGTTTCGCCTCAGTGGGTATGTTAATAGCCAGAACAATAAAATATAGATTTCTGAAAATTCACACGCCATTCACGAAGTGCCTCTACGTTAGGGTGGATCGATTTTACATTTTTTTCGATTTCCATATTCTAATAGAGACAAAAACTTGCGCATGCATGAGAAAATAGCCTCTGCAAAATCTTAGCTTAATAGGTAATCATCTTCTGCCCCCGGCAGAGCGATGAAAATCATATTTTAGTAGTCAAAAACGTATTTTTAAACCCTAGCCTAGAGTCATAAAATTTTGCGTGTGTGTTATTTCATGCCTAAGCAACGATATAAAGGCTATGGGAAATATATAAATGCATTATTTAAGACAAAGAGCCGATCTGAAAATATGTATATTATACATATTTTCACCAACCAAGAGTTGGTGAGGCAGTTTATTACACTACTTAAAGATGATGAACGGGATTGCTGGTTTCGACAGGATGGAGCAACGGCTCACACTGCTGAAACAACCATGGGAATGTTCAGGAAATTCATCGGTGAGCTCATTTCTAAAAACATCTGACCATCACGATCACCACTTGATTTTTTTTTCTTTGGGAGTTCATGAAAGGTAAGTGTATGCCAGCAACCCTCTTACGTTAGACCAACTTTGTTAGAAAATTGAAAACTGTGTTGCAAACATAGGACAACCCACACTACTTCATCGTGTGTCGGAAGAGCATGCTAAAACGAGTAATTGCATGCTACGGAGAATGGTGGATATTCCAGTACCTTTTGCGACTTTGCCAACATATTGTGTAGGTCTTCTGTTAATAAATGGTTTTTCTTAACACTAAAAAAAAAATACATGTATCAAGCGTCAACTGTTTTTTATTTACCTTTGGTGCAGGCTCCGCGACTTTTTGATTACTCTATATGTATGTATGTATGTATGTATGTATGTATGTCCATCCATAAAGTCCTGTTATGGTTTTGAATAAAAATTAACAAGGAAATATTGAATATACAAAAATAATTTTAAGCTTTATTGAAAACGGTAAACGAAGAATTAACACTTGCAACCTAACAAATTCGAATGTATCTTTCATGATTGTGTAGAGAGAGTGGCAACTTTTCGAAATTAGGGAAAATATCTTCAAGTTTCTGGAAGGTTACCGTGTTTACTTCGTGATTAATTCTTGTTTAAGAACTCCTAAATTCTTAGGTTTAGTCGCTCAGACACTGGAAGCTTTCCCTAAAGGTAGAAATTTAATGGCGTAAGATCGGATGACAGGGAGCCCATGGAATGGTGTCCCAATGTCCAATCCATTTTTTTGGAAAGGTTTTTCAACGGAAGGTCCGAATACTTGTATCAAAATGAGGCGGGGTCCGTCATGCCGAAAGACCAAATTATCCAAAAGGCTTCGATCTACGTTTGGAACGAAGAAAAATCTGAATCATCTTCAAGTAGAGGCACTAATGACACATGTGCCAGTGAAAAACAAAAAGGGGTGGCCATAATTAATATGTCAGCGCGCCCGTTATAATCGTCCTCCAAAAGTGCTTAGTGAACGTACAAATGAAGCGTACATCGCAAAACATTATGGACAGTCGACCCTTTACATCCCCCACTTCAACGGAAGCAAGAGGCACGGATGTTTTGAGACTCGGCTCAAAACGCGCGTTCGACGCCTTCGAGGAGTAAGCATGTCCTTCCCGCTCGCGGTAAACCATGAACAGAGATTTTTTTTTTTTAATTTCACCATTGAACTGTACAGTTGTACGTTTTCGATGGTGGATTCTTCACATTACTACTATTAAAAATTTCTCTAAACTATTGTTATAGATTCATATTTAGCTAACTAACTATAACACAATGTGGCTTCTCCTTTACAGTCCCCATTTCTATTTGGTGGCGCTTTACCAGTGCCGTAATTCCTTCATGGATCGTTAAACTAAAATAAATTTCGAGGTCTACTCTGAATATTCACGCTTAATGATATTATTATTATTATTATTATTATTATTATTATTAGAGGATTTACATTTAATTTCCAATATTGTGAATAGTTTTTTATTTTCAGTACTGAGTTTCTTAATAATAATTCTAGATAAGAATTTGCAGTATGCTAAAAATACTGTCTTAGTTGACTGTACGTCGACTTAACATTGGTTACACCACAAACCACATTAAAGAGAGAGCATCATACCAACATAAATATCGTCCAAGTAAAATTAACGAACATTACAGAGTAGATTATAAAATATTAAATTTAAAAAATATCTCGCAAACCTTTCAAATCTTCTACTCATCACATAACGTACAAAAACTAAAAATTGACGAAGCCTTTTACATTAAAATGAAAAAACCGAAAATTAATATAAAATTTAATGAACTTTCGAATATTCTTAAATTAATTTGAAATTGTATAAAATTTACAATAAAAAAAAATATATATATAACCCATTTTACTTCAAAATTATGTATAAAGCTCTGAAGATGTTCAAAGTATATGAACGAAACGCGTCAGCAGAAGAAAAAAAATGAAGACCGTATTTAGCATACTGCAAATTCTTATCTAGAATTATTATTAAGAAACTCAGTACTGAAAATAAAAAACTATTCACAATATTGGAAATTAAATGTAAATCCTTTATAAAGACATAGGCTGATATCGACTTTCTATTATTATTATTATTATGATTATTATGATTATTATGTACCGTACATTAAATAGTATCTCTTGTATTACATTCAGAACATAAGGACTGTATGGACACTATATATGACCTATACGAAAAACAAAAAGTTCCGAGCGCTTTCATGTCTTACAAGACATCAGTATATGAATGATTTTGTAAGAGACCAAAACACTCGGGGTCGTTCATTTCATTTTCATTTCTCTTGTGCGTTGTATAAGATTCAATAAAGTTCGTCATATATATATATATATATATATTATATATATATATATATAATATATATAATATATATAATATATATATATATATAATATGAATAGAAACGACATAAGTATTAAGGAACGTTTCTGCACACGAGGAGGAGAGATAACGAAATAATGAAAAATGAGGCGAACCGCCTGGGAAACGAACCCAGGGCCTTCCAATTGCCGGTCGGACGCTCTACCATTATGCTACGGACCTCACTCAATCACAAATCGAAATTCTCCAAATAGGGCAGAACCAATGCCCTCAGAGAGCACCCTCGCAAATCGTGAATATGCGCAAATAACTGCAATGACCGCGCAGTATATAAATGAATAGAAACGACATAAGTATTAAGGAACGTTTCTCCTCGTGTGCAGAAACGTTCCTTAATACTTATGTCGTTTCTATTCATTTATATACTGCGCGGTCATTGCAGTTATTTGCATATATAATATATATAATATATATATATATATATAATATAATTATATATATAATATATATATATATATATATATATATATATCTATATATAATATTATTTTTATCTTTAGAATTCATAACTCAAAATTTCCTGATAAATTTTTCTCGGGGACAAAAAAAAAGAAGTGAAATATTATGAAGAAAGTATGCATTTTTATTCGGTCATTCATCAAATGAAATATTACTTCGTAAATATTGAGAGAGAGAGAGAAATATTGTTTAGTTTTCTCTTTCTCTCTTTCGAGCTTATACGTCGTGACCACATTGCAATACCGTTTCCCGTTAGTTCAGCGAAGTTAAACGACGTTGGATCTGTTCTGGAGTTGTATGGGTGATCCGATTCTCCTCCGCGTCCAAACGTTGTGACTTACAGTGTGTCCGTAAAGTCATGGTGGGATTTTAAATAGCTATATTATTGCAACGAAACATGATAATGAGATGAAAAAAAGGCAAATTGAAGAACAACTCTAAAAGAATAACTTTATTTAACGTAGTTCGATATGGGCTCCTCTGGTAGCCCTGCAGACATCTAGGTGGTGATTCAATTCCAGCCACACACGCCCAAGAACATCAGGAGTGACGGATGCGATAGCTTCCGTGATTCGCTCGTGCAAGTGATGAATATCCCTAATGGGTACACTGTACACGCTTTGCTTGACGTAACCCCACAAATAAAAGTCCAAAGGTGTCAGGTCCGGAGAGCGTGGAGGCCATGGCTTCCATCCTCCTCTTCCTATCCATCTCTGTGGAAATTTTTCATTAAGGAATTCTCGAACAACGTTGGCATAGTGCGGAGGAGCACCATCTTGCTGAAAGATGACATTATTGTCAATAAATTGGGGTACTGCAAAATGTTCCAACATAGCGAGGTAGTTGTGTGACGTCACAGTGGGTTCCGCGAAGAAAAATGGGCCAATCACTCGATCTCGTGCTAGAGCACACCACACATTAACTTTCGGGCTATTACGCTCATGTTCAACATAGGCATGTGGACAGCCTAGACTAACTACGAGATACAACTTTGAGAGTTGCTCTTCAATTTGGCATTGTTTCATCTCATTATCATGTTTCGTTGCAATAATATAGCTATTTAAAATCCCACCATGACTTTACGGACACACTGTAGATGGTCCGGATTCCGCGTAAAGCTATATATAGATCCCTTACGTCACATGACCTTTGCCTTTATGCGGAGGTGGTTAAGAGCCCCAAACACTCTCTCTCTCTCTCTCTCTCTCTCTCTCTCTCTCTCTCTCTCTCTCTCTCTCTCTCGTTAATTTAGTAATTTCCTCAGAGATAAAAATAATCAAGATATATGAAGGATGCTTCGAAGATAAAAGAAAAAAAGATCACACACACACACACACACACACATATATATATATATATATATAATATATATATATATATATATATATATATATGCGCAGAAGAAAGGGCCAAGGGCGAACGCCCGCAAAAACGCCCACCCCCATACAGGAAAAAGAGAGCCAAGATCAAGATCCAAGTTGTCGAGATGCCTGGACACACTGCGTTTAAAAGATTGAAGTTCATTGACATGGGGAAAGATGGATTGACAAAGGTTGTTCCAAAGATGACTGGTTAAGTAGATGAAAGACTGAGAATACCAATTAACCCCTTACATTAGATAGTTGGATAGAAAAGGAATGAAAATGTAAATCCTCGTGTCGTACAAATTCAATATTTCCTTTATAAATAAACTTTATTTTGATGTCGAAGTTTTTTTTGGAGGCGGGGAGAATGAAATAATTCATTTGCTCGAAAAAATTCTTTTTTTTTAGGTAATTAAGTTTTTATTATAATTAATTATTTAAAACATGATTTTTCAGGAATATCGGATCTCAACTCCCCACAATTTATCTTCTCTATTAGTGAACTCATTTATTTTCATAATTTATTTATTTTTTTTTATTAAATCTCAATTTTTTTTTTTTTTTGTGGTAAGTACGTAAATGGTCAATTTTTATTTAAAAATATTAATGTTTCGTGCAATAATTAGACACGTTTAAAACTGTAAATTGCGAACAGTGTTGCCTGTTATTTCTGTAAACGTTACTTCTTTGTTTATTATTATTATTAGGTCACGGGCTACTACAGCCTTAACTGACCATACAATTTTCATGAAACTTGATTGGGAATGTTAAAACTATAACCCTCTTTGGAATTTTTCCAAACCGGCTGATTCCCATCATTTTTCACCATAGGTCAGTGTATTAATTCCAAAAATATTCGCGCCAGAACAAAGGTGGTAGAAATTTTATAAATTCTCCTTCAAACGCGAGGTAATCCCGTTATCTCAAAATTTTGCTATTACCGATACTATTATCTGTATTAGTAAATATGCTACAGCCTTTACTTATCATAGGATCTTTATGAAACTTGGTGATAAATTTTTCGCTACACGTATCTCCAAAATTTATCCGAACCGGCGGATTTACGCCATTTTTACCCCCATAGGTGTTTCAGGGTAATCAACTCCAAAAAAATATGTCCGAGCGAACGCGAGTGATAGAAGCGAAAACATTCTACTTCAAACGCGAGCTAAGACTTTTATCTCAAAATTTTGCCGTTATTGACAGTGTTATCTGTACGAGTGGTAATATGCTAAAATCTTCGCTTTCATCGGATCATGAAGAAACTTGGCAGGAATGTCCACAAAAATACTGTATATTCTTTTCGAGAAAAAGTATATGGTTGGGCCTCGGTCACTAGTGGGGTTCCTCAGGGTTCCGTTTTGGGGTCACTGTTGTTTATCATTTACATAAATGATATCGACGGTGGCATCGTCAGTCGGATCGCCAAATTCGCTGATGACACCAAGCTTGGAGCCAATGTTGGGACGCCCGAAGCGATCGAAGAACTGCGTGCGGACCTAGGTAGGATAGGAGAGTGGTCCGCAAAATGGCAAATGCCGTTTAACTTGGGTAAATGCAAAGTAATGCACATTGGCTATGCCAATCCCAAGTCGGACTACTCGATGTTGGGGAGTAATATCGAGGTGACTGATTTAGAAAAGGACTTGGGTGTGCTAATTAGCAGCGACCTTAAGTTTACGAAACAGTACGTAGAGGTGGAAAAGAAAGCCCAGAAACTATTGGGTTATATCAGGAGGCAATTTCAGTTTCGGAACAAGGAGATTGTGCTCTCACTGTACAATTCTCTTGTTCGGCCGCACCTAGAGTATGCTGTGCAGTTCTGGTCGCCCACCCTCAGGAAAGATATTGAGAGGCTGGAGCGAGTGCAGGCGAGGGCCACAAAGTTAATCCCTTCCGTTAGGCATATGGGCTACAATCGACGGTTACGCGCCCTGAACTTGTTTTCGCTTGAAATTCGGAGGCTGCGCGGTCAACTGATCGAGGTTTTCAAGCTCTTACGCGGGTTCAACGATGTCGATTTTAGAAGTATGTTTAGTTTAAATGATAACCCAACTCGCAACAATGGTTGGAAGTTGGATTTGAAACGGTTTAGGACTAGTGTGTGTGGGAATTACTTTACGTATAAGATCTGTGACACATAGAACAGGTTACCTTCGGAAGTTGTGAACAGTTCCTCTGTGGATCAGTTCAAGAAAAGGTTAGACCAAATCTGGCACACTATTTGAGTGTGTACAAAATTTTCCCTGGCACCCGTTGCCATTAGTACCTTCTCGGTATGGGCCGCAAGGCCTTTTGAGGTACTTCTTTTCCTTGTAACTCTCTCTCTCTCTAAATGTAACACCAATCTTTAAAAAGGGTGATAGGGAAAATCCTTGTAATTATCGCCCGATCAGTTTAACATCAGTTGTCGGCAAACTGTTGGAATCCATCATTACAAAACGTAATGTGTATCACCTTGAATCTAACAATCTAATTTTTTATTCTCAACATGGATTTAGGCGACATAGATCCTGTCTGACAAACCTGTTAAGAGTTTTTCCATAATATGCATACACTGTACGATGCAAGTAGGGCAATAGATATAGTGTATCTCGACTTTCAAAAAGCCTTTGACAAAGTTCCTCACGCTAGATTGATAGCTAAAGTCAAAGGACTAGGAATCACCGGGCTCGTTTCCAACTGGATTGAGGATTGGTTAAAGATAGAAAGCAGAGAGTGGTAATAAATGGAGTGGCTTCGGAGTGGGCGCCCGTCACCACTGGTGTCCCACAGGGTTCCGTTCTGGGTCCTTTACATTTTATCATCTATATTAACGATATAGACGTCGGGCTTCTAAGTGCAATCTCAAAATTTGCAGACGATACGAAATTAGGAAGTACTGTAGGTACTGAGGAGGGCGTAAGAACGCTTCAGAACGATCTTGACAGGTTGGGCGAATGGTCTGCTACTTGGCAGATTCCATTCAACTTGGACAAATGTAAGGTAATGCACATAGGTTATAAAAACCCGAAGACCGATTACTCTCTCTTGGGAAGGAACTTGACTGAGACCGATCTAGAGAAAGACTTAGGAGTCTATATCAGCAACGATCTGAAACCGTCGAAGTACTGTGCAGAAGTCGAAAAGAGGGCCTTAAAATTATTAGGTTATATTAAAAGACAGTTCCAGTTTCAGAACAAGGAGACTGTAATGTGTCTTTATAATTCTCTAGTCAGACCTCAACTGGAATACTGTGCGCAGTTTTGGTCTCCATCCCTCAGGAAGGACATAGAAAGGTTAGAAAGAGTACAAGCAAGGGCTACATCATTGATCCTTTCAATGAGAATGCAAAGCTACCAACGGAGATTGGAGCGCCTAAATCTGTTTAGCTTAGAGACGAGGAGGTTGCGAGGTCAGCTTATTCAAGTCTTCAAGATGCTGAAAGGAATAGACAGGGTAGATTACAGAAACTTATTCTCACTTAATGCCAATCCGACAAGAAATAATGGGTTTAAACTGGAACTAAAGACATTTAGGACCTCTGTCTGCGGAAATTTATTTTCCTATAAAATAGTTAATATCTGGAACCAACTTCCCTCAGAGGTTGTTTCCAGTCAAAGTGTAAATGTGTTTAAAAATAGGCTAGACAAAGTACTGAATACTCTGATAGTTTAAGATTAAAACATAACAAAACTCTGCAGGAGCTCGCTTGCACGGTGTCTCTGTGAGCAAGCTAAATATAGAGCTATTTATATATTCTCCACTTTCCTGTAAAATTTCCTCCTCTGGCAGGGAGCGGAGGGTGGGGAGAGAGCCTTCTACTTTTCTATCCAGTTTTCTACTACTATAACAGGAACCTCCCAGAGTGGACCGAAAGGTCTTTGAGGCTTCCTCTTCTCTCTCTCTCTCTCTCTCTCTCTCTCTCTCTCTCTCTCTCTCTCTCTCTCTCTCTCTCTCCTGTAAAATTTCCTTGGCTACTTTTCCAGGGTCAAGGTATTTTCTTCAACCTTTTTCCGTACCTGCCTCTGGCAGGAGGGAGCGGAGGGTGGGGAGAGAGCCTTCTACTTTTCTATCCAGTTTTCTACTACTGCTAGGATAGTTGAAAGAAAAATAAACTTTTACAAATTTTCCCTGGCACCCGTTGCCATTGGTACCTCCTCGGTATGGGCCGCAAGGCCTTTTGAGGTACTACTTTTCCTTGTAACTCCTTGTAACTCTCTCTCTCTCTCTCTCTCTCTCTCTCTCTCTCTCTCTCTCTCTCTCTCTCTTCTCTCTCTCTCCTCTCTCTCTCTCTGTGTGTGGGTCAATGGGCCTACACGAGGCGAAAGCGTTCTAGACTTAGCATTCACGACCGAAGACAACCTCGTCACTGGCCTCACCGTTGACGAATTGTTGGACGGGAGTGATCACGGTCTGATTAGGTTCTGGGTCTGCGTCCCTCTAGTGAAGCGTAGTGACTCTAGAGGCAGTAAGCTCGATCTATGGCGAGCGGACTTTGTTGCCCTCCGGGATAGAGTAGGTGAGATGGGGTTAGAGGTCGGTGGCAATGTTGAGGAAGTGTGGAGTGCATTCCGGGACTAGTTTATGGTGCTGCAGTCTGTTGCCATACCCTCAAAACCGGTCACCCCTGCTTCAACGCAGCCTAAATGGTTCAGTCGTGACATCGCTTCGGCTATCCAAAATAGGAAAGCTGCGTATAGGAGGGCGAAGGCCAATCGTTCCCATGAAAACACTGAGGCGTATGTCCGCCAGTGCAGGGAAGTGAAGGCGAAGGTTAGGTTAGCGAAACGTAACGAAGAACTCAGGGTGGCAGTAGTTTCACGCTCTAGATAATGTTCAAGGATAGGGCCTCGTGTATCCCAAAACAGTGTTAGCATAACTCTACCTGCTGATGGCTGCGCTTTGAACTTCCTTGCAACGGGAGATGTTGGATGCTTCCATTGCATGCTCTGTCGTTTGCTTTCTGGTTCATAGTGATGGATCCAGGTATGGACGTCTGCTCTCGTCTTTTGGCGCGGTATCATAATGAAGGTGAAAACTTTTTGGAGCGCATTATCATTGGAGATGAAACCTGGATCCATCACTATCACCCAGAAAGCAAACGACAGAGCATACAATGGAAGCATCCAACATCTCCTGTTGCAAGGAAGTTCAAAGCGTAGCCGTCAGCAGGTAAAGTTATGCTAACACTGTTTTGGGATACACGAGGCCCTATCCTTGAACATTATCTAGAGCGTGGAACTACAGTAACAAGTGCATCGTATTCTGACATGCTTCGGAATGAGTTAAAGCAAGCAATTCGCACAAAACGGAGAGGGAGATTGTCGGAAGGTGTTGTTCTGTTACACGACAATGCGCGCCCTCATACCGCTGCACACACTAGAAAATGCCTTCCAGAACTTAAATTTGACGTTCTCAACCATCCAGCCTACAGTCTAGACTTGGCACCTTCGGATTTTTACCTGTTTGGACCACTAAAAGACGCTTTGAGATGTCAGCGATTCTAAGGCGATGATGACCTGAAGGAGGCGGTGCATGACTGGCTACGCACACAGCCAAAAACATTCTTTTGTGATGGCATTAGGAAGCTTGTAGATCGCTGGACCAAGTGTATTGAGAAACAGGGAGACTATGTTTGAAAAGTGATGTGTTTATAATCTCTCAGATGTGAAAATAAAAGGTGCGGATACTTTTAAATTAGCCTCGTGTATATATATATATATATATATATATATATTTCTCTCTCTCTCTCTCTTCTCTCTCTAGGAGACATGTCTGGAACTACATCGGCCACGGCTACTAAATCCATTAAGGTCGCGTTTTCCAAATCCATTCCATACGCTCATAATGACCGAAAGAAGATTGATCTTCACCGGAAGGTGGCAGAGATGATCTGCATCGACCGTCAGCCCTTCACATGTGTCGAACGGGTAGGATTTAGGCGACTACTTCAGGCTGCCGATCCGAAGTACACGATTCCTTCTGAGAAGTTTTTCAGGACGAACCTTATTCCAGACATGGCGGGCAAGGTGAAGAGCAAGATCGAGGAATTGATGTCACAAATGAAGGAAGAGAAGAGGAAATTCTCTTTACCACGGACATATGGAGCAGTCGAGCAAGTGACTCATATATAAGCTTGACCTGTCACTTCGTCGGCCCAAACTTCGTGCGCAAAAACATCATGTTGAATGTCTGTCTTCAACGAGGATCATACAGCAGAAAAAATTTCCGCCAAAGTTCAAGAAATGATTCAAAGTTGGGGATTGTCCGAAGAAGACACTTTTATGATCATAAGAGATAATGCAGCTAACATCCGAACCGCTTTCAGACAAACAGGAATGGATAGTTTCGGTTGTTTGGTTCATACACACCAACTGGTGATAAAGGATGCTGCTTGAACCTCCCGAGTGTGGCTCATCTTTTGACAACGGCTCGGAAAATCGTCGGTCATTTTCGCCACTCTCTGCAAGCGACGCAGCGCCTACATCAAATTCAAAGAAGACTTAACTTGCCTCAACTGAAGCTGATTCAAGATGTGCCAACCAGATGGAATTACATGCTGGAAATGTTGCAGCGACTCTTTTCCCAAAAGCAAGCTATCATTGAATATGACGTCCAATGGCCCCTGGAAAATACGTTGACTTCAACGCAATGGAAACTTATGGTCAAGCTTATTGACGTACTTGCTGTCTTCAAAACTGCAACGCTCAAAATCAGTGAGGAAAACTCGTTTTTATCAGAAGTTTTACCTACAGTCAAATCTCTGTAAAAAGGAATCTCTGCAGCGTGCTCATTGAATGATGCTGGTGTCAAGATTCTGAAGAGCCAGCTGGGCGATTCTCTCGAACAGAGATTTCGAGAGCATAATTGAAATGAGAAACTGCTACTAGCCACAGCAATTGATCCCCGATTCAAAGGAGCTGGGCTGATAGACGACGACATGGGGGAAAAAGCCAAGGAATTGTTGAGACAAGAGATACACAGTCACATGGAGGGGGGCCAACGAAAGCGTATTGGAGGTCCAATTACCGTGAAACGCCGCCGAAGTGGTCCGGTTTCTCCGTCCAAAAAAATCGCTCTTTGGGAAAACCTTTCCGATTCAGAAGGTAGCGATCTCGACGATCACGTTCGTCCTATTCTAGTTGAAGAACCTCAAACTAGTGATACGAACACGAGGTTCACTGTCCCAGACGCACGAGTGGAAGCAACCCTGGACGCCTATTGGTCGCAACCTCGGATCGCTGGGGATAGGGATCCATTCATTTTCTGGCGAGAACATTCTGCTGATTTCCCGGAGATTGCCAAAGTTGCTGAGAAGTGCATGAGGTGCCCGTCTGACTCAGTTGACTCTGAACGGCTTTTCTCGACGGCTGGAGATGTTATCAATGCGAAACGAGCCAATATCACCCGAATCAACGCTGAGGAACAAATCATCATCATCCAAAAATCTGAAGTTCCTTAATTTTTATTATTGAGTGAACTGTTATATCGAGTTACACTTTTTTAATTACATATTGTTTCCATTACATGACTTTTATTTTGTGAATTCCATTTCTTCAAATATATGTTTTGAATTACAGTACATGTGTCGAATTACATTCTTTGAATCATACTTTTGTATTTTGGACAGATATCGGTATCGGCCGATACTTTGCTCTAACTATCTGTATCGGTACCGATACTTTGGGAATACTGTCGGCCGGCCCTTAATATATATATAAAATCTAGATTGGGTGTTTGTACTGGTGGCGTATGTCTTGGTGGAACGCTACTTGATTGCGGGTTCGGACCCACTGGCTTTGAGGTATCTCTGTTGCCCTTATTGTCACTCGGGCATCAGGATGGCATCGATGTTACGGTTAGTAAGCCGTAAAAGGGATGAATAATGAATGATAGCTTACATGACATTTTAATTGATAACTAATGGGAGTAGATGAACCGGCCTAACGGCAACGGGTGTATGCATATAACATTGGCAATATCAAGTAGTGGAATCCTCAGGGACGTGGCTCGACTCGGGCTTTTATACCTTCGAGTCTCTTGCGCATTGGACTCGTGTCTTTAGGGCTTGGCACTATTCGCGCGCGTACCGGATGCGGCTATACACTCCCTCCAAGAAAGGAGCGGTTGTTCTATGATATATATATATATATATATATATATATATATACACGGTGAACCAAAAGTAGGTGGACAGTAGGTTGAATACGGTTTGTGTTATATTATATTATAACTATGGTGTTCATTATAACTATGGTGTTTGTGTTATAGTATATTAAATATTATAACTAAATTTATTTAAATTTTATTTTGTATTATAGTATACAAAAAAATTAAATATGTATTCTCAAAATAAACGTTATCATTTACTGTCCACCTACATTTGGTTCGCCCTATATATATATATATATATATATATATATATATATATATATATATATATATATAATATATGTGGTGTGTGTGTGTGTGTGTGTATTTTCAGAATACAAGTTTTCACATAACGGTTGGGCGGCATCCAGTAGTACAAAAACTCCTTTGAATCGTGGGTTAGAATCCCAGTGCTGTCGGGTGCTGAGTTGGGTGGTTTTCTTTGCTGTCTTACATTGGGGATATAAAGAGTGGAGCAGAAATTTTCACCATTTTTGCTCCTAACAAATATAATTTCAAAGGTAGGTTTTGGGGAATTGCACATTAGGTGTCTTTTAAACTGCTGTAACGTTAATGACTAGAGCCCGGATGTTCAGGCATAATGCCTTAAATGCCTATTTTTGCCTTTTTGGGGGATTTTGGGGCGAAAATGCCTATTTCATAATTTAAGCGCAAATGTGCCTATTTTAAATATTTTCTGAAATAAGATACTGAAATAAACATTTAGATTAATAGTGTTTTGTTTTGTTGGCAACATCTGGCAGCTGAAAAGCCATACTACAACACAAGATTCTCAGTCGTAACCTAAACGTCAGTGAATACACGTCGCAATGCCTAAAGTCAGTGCATCTTCAAGTAAAAAGTTAACTAATCTTGTCAGAGAGTTTGGAAGTGATGTTTTTTCCACCGATGGCTGTCTTATTTTGCAAGATATGTGAAAAATCCGTAAACTTTGACAAAAAGTACTTTGTCTCTCAACATATACAAACTGCTAAACACAAATCTGCTGCTGAGAAAGGTAAAAAACAGTAATTTTTTAAAATTCTGTAGTGCTGATGTCAATATTATGTTACTTTGTATATGTTACTATTAAGAACATGTTCTACATCGTTGTTATACGTTCTCATTGTGAGTTTACGTTTTGAAAATAAGTGCCTTTTTTGCGCCTTTTTTGCAGTTTTATTTTGCCTTTTTGCCAGCCTATTTTAAGATTTTTTAGTGCCTAAACATCCGGGCTCTATATTAATGACAGATCGAGGCTCAGGCCGCGTGAAGGACATCTTCAGATTACGTTTTTCTCAGATAAGTTATGGGAGGTAAGGAAAGTAGAGCAGAAATCTTCACAATTTTGCTTCCAGCAAAAATAATTTGTAAGGTAGTTCAGCGGTATCTAACTTAAGTCATTTTCAACCCGCTGTAACATTAAAAAAGTGATCGAGGTCAGGGGCACGCGAAGCGAGCCCCCTCCAGTTATTATTATTATTATTGTTGTTGTTATCGGCTTCTAAGCTAAAACTCTCCAAATAAGTAGCCTATAAGTAAATAATCTCAGAATTTTAATTTTGTTTTTTATGTTCAATAGTTAAATTAATGTTTTTACTAGTGATGCACCGATTAATCGGCATCGGCTATATCGGCCAACTTTTTGCCATCGGCATCGGCGCCGGCTTCGACCAAATTTGGCCGATGATGTGGCCGATTATATTTTTTATTTTAAAAATAAATAATTTAATGTGGGAGGATCGGATGGCTATAAAGGGTGATGAGGAGGCCATTATAAAAAAGTTAAAAATATTGTATAATAAACACACTTGTTAGATTTGTGTATATATTCATGACCTTTGTTGAAAGATAGCTAGGGGGTACCTACTGTATTATTGCACCATACATAAAATTATTATTTTCACCTTTTCTCTCTGAAAAGGTGAAAAACGAGAAAACGAAACAAAGATGTCATAAATTAGTTGTAATGAAGGTTTTATGTAAAAACGATTTTCTTTGAGTAAAATGGGCAAATAACTGAATTAATGAGAACTTCAGTAGGCCTATTAGGTGTTCCCTGTTCCTCTATTTTTTATTCAAAGTTTTGAAACAAAATTCCAGTTAAAACGAAAAATTCAGACTCAATCAGGTTTCAGCTATTATGATGTTATTACTCCATTATAATAACTAATTTATTAATCTACTGTACATTAGGTACTGCGGATGGTAAGCTGGATAGAGAGGGATATACAAAAAATTAATAATTTGATACCAACATAAGAAATCTTCAAAAATTTTAAGTTTTTGTTTATTAAATAGTCGGCTTCGGCTAATTTGCTAGTCATCAGCATCGGCTTCGGCTTCGGCTAAAATTTGCCAGTCATCGGCTTCGGCTAAAATTTGCCAGTCATCGGCTTCGGCTAAAATTTGCCATCGGTGTATCACTAGTTTTTACCTATTTATTAAAATTGTAATTGATATTAACAGGAATTTGATGTTAAATTTGGAAGTTGTTTAATTGTTACCGAACATTTTTTCCTAAATTAAAATAATTTCAGTCTTTTAATACAAAGTATTCAGTAACAAAATGTTTGATTTACGCCAGCATACGCGTCAGCTTAAAAAACAAAAAAAAAAAAAAACCTTTAAATTAACAACTTGAGCTGATGGTTGTGTTTGCGCAGGAGAAATCTTCATCATTTTGCTTCTAACAAAAATAATTTCAAAGATAGATTTTGGGAATTCCACATCAGTTTTCTTTGAAACTTGAAATTAAGTTTTGTAAGGTAAATATGGAGGATAAGGAGAGCAGAGCAGGAATCTTCACATTTTTGCTTCAGCAAAAATAATTTTTAAGATAGTTGAGTGTATTCTGCTTAAGTCATCTTTTAACCCTGTGCAACATTAAAAAAAGCAATTGAGGGTCAGGGACGCGCGAAGTTCGCCACTGGAGGGTCGAATGAAGCAAGGCTCCCTAGCTATTATCATATTATTGTTATCATTATTATTATATTTCCTATTCACTTCCCTTCTGTAATAAATGAAGTGAATCCCATCGATTTTGCCTATAAAGAGCTTCCATATGCTTCCTAACGTCATGTTTAGGTAATAATATTTTAACGTCGTATATCACCTATCTAAATTATACAGGAAAAAAAGCTTATTTCTCTGAACATATTGTGAAACTTTATGTAAATTATTACTCTCTATCGGAATGAAGTTTTTTGAATGTTGAATTTTGATAATAATAATAATAATAATAATATTTTATAATGTATCATAATTGAGGCAGTCTGTCAAAAAGTAGTCTGTCAAAAAAGTAGTCTGTCAAAAAAGTAGTCTGTCAAAAAAGTAGTCTGTCAAAAAAGTAGTCTGTCAAAAGCTGGAATCGGATACCGAAGGTTTTGGAAAGAAATTATTAAGGCAGTGAAAGCTTAATATTTACTTTAAGTTCACGAGGAACTTTTGTGAAGCTTAACAATTGAACCTCCAGTAATTGGGGGTCGAAGGCCCACTTTAACTAGAAAAGAACTCAACAATGAAAATCTAAAGCTTCACATCCGAACTCATTGTTACGTATCAGGAGTTGTGAAGCTTAAGATTTTCATGACTGCGTTCTTTTCTATAGTTTTATTGACTGAAAAAAATGACTCGCCAATAATTGGTGGGCCGCAGGTACCCTAATTACTGAGGCCGAAAGCCCCAGCACCAGGTCTAGCTAAAGTGGGTCCTATAGGCCCACTTTAGCTAGTAATAATAATAATAAGTCCGCATAACCTGAATGCTATAATCTACGCTGTGATTATACATATCATAGTATTTAGCAAGTTACTTTTGAAGTTTGAATCTTTTCCGTTTCATGTTCTGTTTCCAATTTTGTTGAAAATAAGATATTTAATGTAGAATTTTATACTGATTTTAAAAAATGTAACTTTTTTGAGAAATGAGCGGTTCAAAAGTTAGGTTAGGTTAACTGAATGCCCGGTTAGGTTAATTGAATACCCGGTTGTGATATTTTTGTTGAAACTAACGAAAATATCACGACTTAACTTAACCAATCATCAAGGACGTACAGTTGACCTAACTGGGCGTACAGTTGACCTAACCGGGCATTCAATTAACTTAACCAGACAGAAAAATAACGGTCGAAATCTATTCACACAAATACTTATGACATAAGCCAATATTACTAAAGAATACAATAACTCTTGTATTAGTTTTCAGTTATATTGTTATAGTTTTTGACCCAATACAAAATTACAATAACAAACATAACTTTTGAACCGCTCATTTCTCGAAAAGATTTTACTCACATCTTTCAAATCGGCGTAAAGATCTACTTTAAATATCGTATTTTGAACAAAATCGGAAACAGTACATGAAACGGAAAAGACCCCCACTTTTAACATCTTTGATAGGGAAGATCAGCAAAATGTGTGTGCACACCTGGTACAGGGGTACTATGCATCTTCATCTACCAGTCTCTTCTGGGGACGCAAAATCTTCTAACTGGTATTGTGTCGCCATTTTAGATTTCCTTGAGGCACAAATGACGGAAGGAAATTCGCCTTACTAAACAATATTTGGATGCTAATATTTAATAATGATAATGATGAGAGTAATAATGATAATAACAATGATGATAGGGGCTGTTTAACCCTCTTTCATAACGCCAAAGTTCATGTGACGGAGGAGACCTACAGCTTTACGCGGGATCCGAACTATCTACGGGTCGCTACATCATCTAAACGCGGAGGAGGGTCCCTCATCAAACTACTGAACAGACCCAACGTAGATTAACCTCGTTGATCTAACGAGAAGCGGTGTTGCGACGTGGTCGTAACGTGGCCCATGTTTTGACAGACTTTCAATTAAGATTCAACACCGCGATTGCATAAGTCGCTGTAAGCTTCTCCTCCGAACCCAACCCCTCCGAGTACACATCTTTAATGAATCAGCTACGCAGTTTGAGAACTTTTATTAATCAGACAGCAACATGGAAGCAGTCGTCGTTTTGTGCTAATATGGAAAACTTGGCTCAACTATGCTGCGAGCGAGTTCATGCAACGCTGTAGCTGAGTTGCTTTGGTTTTTCTTTAATAATAATAATAATTAATAATAATAATAATTTTATTATTATGATTATTATTTTAAAGTTGTAATCATTTCGAAGAGGAATAAAATTTGGCGTCCTCTTTTATGCAAATGAGTCTGTTGTGAATATAATCATTTACAAACACCCTAATTGGAATTATCAGTCGCCTTAGTATTTTATTTCTCTCCCAATTGAGGATTCTTTATGATTTACTTTTGCATACTTCTTTCCTGTTTGCATAATCCAGTAGTATGGGTTACTTTGAGCCGAGTGGTGGTCATGGAAACGAGGGAAGTGCCAGTGTTCAGTACCAAAAGGGTAATTGCTGGAAATGAGAAAAAGGGGGTAAACGGGGGAAAGGAGAGAAGGGGGAAATTTAATCACAGCTGTGTAAACAAGGGTTAAGTGTAAACAAAGGGTTTGATAAAGGAGGATAGTCATAAGGAAAAAGGTTGAAAGGATAAGGGATAGATGAGTGGGGGATAATGGGATGGTGATAAGAAATATAAAATAAAACTGAATTTATGTATACATATATATAGGTGTGACGTCATACTATGAAAATGAGCGGCCACCAAAATACATAAACAAAAATATTAACTTTTTGTGTATATATATAGAGAGAGAGAGAGAGAGAGAGAGAGAGAAATCACCCGTGTTTTAAAATAAATGAAGCATAAAATGTTCGAGAGAAGTAGGGTTAACTACGCCCATGGCACGACTCATCATTAGGCATATGTGGTCCTTTATCTATTTGAATAGTGCCACTGTCCTTTTTCTCATCAGGTTGACGTCACGCAGAATGTTTGCACAGCTTTTACCAGAGGGGTTGCGCTCATAGGGTTCTTGGGATTATTCACACTAGCATGACTCATCATTAGTGATCATATACAGTATATACATACATGTGTATAATTAGGCCACGCCCACAATTTTAAATTTTCCGTTAGGTCGTTTATTACATATTCTGAAAGCTTTATTACAATATCGTAATTGTAAAGTATGAATTAGGTCAGTACTTAACTGTACTATCCAATCGTGAATATATAGTATACACTATCCAGTTTTTCAGAAATGGTTTTTAAAACTAATTTTTTTTTATTATTACGTTCAAAGGCTGAACCATTTCGGGTATACCTTCTTTATTTAGATTAAATAATTCTTTGCCAAAATATGGGCAAAAACTACGTGAATTTAAACACTATGGTATTCTCCAGCAAGAAAAAAAAAAAAGGTAATCAACCTAATCTAACCTAACCACCCTAACTTAATCTAACCTTCAGGAAGTCGTAAATCGATTAATCGAATTAACTTAAATGCCTGAAGCTTTTAGGCATTACGTGAAATAACTGTTTTCACACACTGACTGTAACATATACACCGCATTTATTGTCAGAATAATGTTGTCAATAATTTTATAGTCTGTAACAACTTGTGCCCTGATATATTATACCCTTAAATTGTGGCCCTTTAAAGGGAAATCTTTAGTGTGATCGTCGGCTCTAAAAAATGGCTCGCACTGTAAATCCATAAACGACGAACAAAATAGTTGTTTCCCTAAACTCGAAGCTTTTCTAGATAAAAATAAAGTTCCGCAACACATCCCATCTTTTAGATAAAGGGTGAAAAAACTTTCGGTCTTATTCTATATAAGAATTAAGGACACGTTGAAATTCCTTTAGATAGACGTATGCCGTTAGAATGAACTAAACAAATAGGCATTTGGATCTGAGCTCGTAATAAAACTTTTTAATTAACAATTTAAGGATTTTACCAAACATTAATTCTTTACAACGAAATACATTTCACCATAAACATCCAAACGCTTTAATAAAGAATATTTATCGTTTTAATTTCGAGGCAATAGGGAACTCGTGGCGCCCAGAATTCTCTCCAATTTCGCGTAAAAGCAGCCATATTCCTCGCGGAAATATTTTTGCATTCCACTATAAAAAGGCCGTTTCATTTCCGCAAGAAAATAATAATAAGGTATATCAGATATTAATTTTCCAATAGAGTAATATCAGATCGGGCAAGGGTCATAAATTCTACGGTTAATACTACTAAACTTTGAATAATGCGCCCGTATTTGTGTGGGCGAAATAAATAAAATAAATAAATAAATAAATGTGTTAATTCGTACCTCACAATTTATATTCTTCATGGACAACCCCCTCCCTCTTCGAGCCCTCATTTGCGTCTGGGCCATGTATTATATACTTCTTGGTTTAAGGCACTAAGGTTAAATTAAGTCAGCTGTGTTATTAGGTCATGGTCCGTTATACACCTTTCAACCTTTCAATGAAATTCCTCATTTTACGAAGGTCAAGCTTCAAGCCCCTCCTATATACAGTATATATAAGTTGTCTGTAGTGGGCAGCACATACAGGGGGAACGTTTAAAACGTGTGTTAAGGAAAAAGATGGTTGTGCGTAATAAAATTCAACAAAACTAAGGAGGTCAATGAGCGAATGGGTCTTTCGGCAAATACTCTATTGTAGGCGCAATGATTCTGTGGAAGGGCAGTCCCACGAACCATACTCGCAGCTCTGAATGCAAATCAACGACTATAGGGGTGCAAAACATCATGAAACGGGAAAAGGACTGTGGAACGCGTCCTGTCCTGTGGAGTGATGAGTCCCAGTACACACTATATCTGATATCAGTGTTTGGTTGTAGCAACAAACGGGAGAACTTCGATTCTTAGTGCATCGTTCCGACAGCTAAATCTGAAGCTGGTATCGTGATGATGTGGGCATGTTTCTTATGGTCTGGATTTGTGGTCATTAACATTTGAGAATAGTACAAACAGCATTTATGGGATTTTTACCTCTATCAAACACTACAACACTCGTCGCAAAGCCCTGATTGTAACCCATTAGTTCCATCAGAATAACGTTGAGAACGTGTCACTATCCGTTCAAAGCCCCTTTCGATCTATAAAAACCAGTGGGATGAACTAAAGCGACGCATCAGGAATGGACCGCAGAGACCAACTTCTCTTGCCGCATTGGAAACTGTACTATAGAAGGAATGGCGCAATACCATTGTATAAAGTCTGGGAAGTTGAATTGATCAGATATGATCAGCTGATCAAAATTTGAGGAGTTAAAATGATTAGATATGATCGAATGACCAGAATTTGCCTGATGGTGTTTTTACTCGTATTTACTAAATGGTCTGAAAACAGATTGGATGTCTTTTGGAGACGTTATTATTTAAATACAACATCGATAGTCGTTTCTTTTCAAACGTTTATGTGTATTTGGCATCAGCGCTACTCTGTCTGTTACATGGATTGCGATATTCTTGAGTTTCACTGATCTTTCTTTCCCAATTTATTCTTTATTCAAGGAAGAGGGAAATTAGGCTTCAAATTATATATTTGGTGTTAGAAGTGAAGCTGTTAGAAGTGAAGCTGTTAGAATGGAACTATCGCAAAGGCGAACTTTAATCTAATACCTTATTAAATATATTATGAACAATTATCATTCGTTTTATTTATGTTCACTCAATACTTTTGATAATATACGTATATCGTTACAATATGTTACTTTGTACCTCAAAATTTATGCACTTTATTAAAAAAACGCTTCGAGCCCTCATTTGCGTCTGTGCCACGTATTTACATACATCTCGGTTGGAATAGTGTTCCGAAAGGTAATAAAATAATACTTAATACGGTATTTGACAGTTCTGCATCTCTTTCGAGAACATTTCTTTTGTCAGTGGGATATACCCAATGCCCGTTATTGCCAAATACCCTTCCTAAGTACCAAATTTCTTCTCTTTAACGCGAGATTTTATTACATTTATTGAATAATTTGCGCAACATCGTTGGTAATTTTGAATGTATAATAAACATAATGATTCATCGAGCTTGAATTCATAATTGAGTAATAAAAAGAGGTAAATAAGAGTAAATGCTATTTTCGTATTAGATTAAATCTTTTTCTTAAAAGAATTGGCAACATATTGACGAAAGTCGGACGATTTAGCCAATATCGTGAGTTTGAAAAATTTATCCTGTAAAGTGTTATTGGAAAGGATTAAGGTCGGGGGTGAAATTTTCCAAATTTGAAAGACTTCTTTTATTCATGAAATAAATAATGCAATAGTTTTTAACATAAAATTTTCGTATATATATATACAGGGTGTCCCGTAAGTCTGGAACCATAGGACAAACTGATAAAAACGCAATAAAAACGCCGAAGAGACTTTTGGGAACTGTTTGTGAAATGAGCGAAGATGGTAGCGTCTGTGTCATCGTCAGTGGATGTCCTCGGAGGTCCACTACGTGGTTTATCTCTTATGGATCCCGTTTCCCTGAACTTTGCTACAAGTTTGCCGACACAGCTGTGTGTTATCGGCGCGCGGTCCGGATGCAATCTGTTAAATTCCTCAGCGACCTCCCTCTGACTGATTTCCTACGAGCAGAATTACCTGGATGCGTTCTTCCTTACTCAAAGACATCATGGGCACTTGCATAAACGGAAAAACATGAATTACTTATTTTACCCTATGGTTCCAGACTTATGGGACACCCTGTGTATATACAATTTAGGGTGGTCCAAAAAAATCAGTGTTGAAAATTCGTAGGTCTTACCCCTAAAATTGTTACCTATGTTGAAAAACCTCTAAATATAAAATTTTAATAAGATCAAAAAATTCTAAGTGGTGCCACATCGCATTTGAATTTAGATGTTTTTAAAAACCCTTTTTGCTTCTTCCCCATAATATAGATTTATTGTGTCTTTACGAAAAATATTTCGATATGTTTTGCATAATATAGATTTTTGTATGCTTATTGTGGTTAAATATTCCGAAGTACATCTTGTATGAGCGGTACTGAACACGTTGAGGCAAGAATCGCATCTGTTCTGTTGATACTTGTATTCACGCTTTTCCATAAAATAGATTGTCACTTTTCCCATTAAGTGCTCATCTTGCGTAAACGTGTTGAAAGGGCGTTCCTATAACAATCGTTTTTTTTATTCACAAGCCTCAGTCTTTTGCCAACCTGTCGCTTGCAGTGTGTTGTTTGCAGTCGTTTGCAGTGTATTGTTTGCAGTCGTTTGCAGTGTATTGTTTGCAGTGTATTGCAGTTCGTTTGCAGTGTTGCAATAGTGAGTAATCATATTATAAATGGCAAGTTCCTCAATGAAAACTAGCAGAAATACCGAAATATGGCTCATTGGATAACCAATTGAAATGATATGCGGGAGAAAACTTCCTTCCAAAGGTGATGTGCTCCGTCCTCTTTTTTATTTACTTAAGGAAAAGGAAACTGTAAGAGAAGCTTCTAAAGCAGTTTACATAGAGGTAGTTGAATTTTGGGAACAAACGAATTCCAACAAGAGCTGATTATAATGATTGAAAAAGTATATACGGAATATAGAACGCTCCAAAAATTAAAATTCCGCTGCTTCGAAACTCAGCGTGAGAAAGAGAGATTGTTTCAAGACAGTTTAAACGATCTCTTTGATATTTTGCTCAACAAAAAACGCACGAGATGATCAAGATTAAAGAAGACAGAAAATTTCTCCAAGCTCAAAAACAGAAGGGAAGAAAAGGATATGTGGCTAACGTTGACAAAGCATTATCAGAGAAAGATCGTAAAAGGAAGAGAGCATCAGCTAAAGAACGGTTAGCACGTACGGAAAGGAAGAGAAAGGAGGAAGAAACAAAGTCTGCCAAATTGACTTCATCAAGTAGCATGAGTAGTGAAGATGAAACAATGAGCATGAGTAGTGAAGATGAAACAATGAGCATGAGTAGTGAAGATGAAACAATGAGCATGAGTAGTGAAGATGAAACAATGTTGTGTAAAACTAACACGGCATCAAAAAATAATGCAGGCAAGAAGGTTCCTAGCAAACCAAGTAAGAAGGAACTTATAACACGAGACGTTGCAGTTGCGCTGGATAGATCGAATATTTCTGATAGACAGGCCGTATATGTGCTATCAGCCGCTGCCTCTGCATTAGATCATGATCTTGATGACTTGTCCATAAGCAGAAGTACAGTTCGTCGAAAGAGAATGGATGTACGTGAGAAAATCGCAAAAGATTTAAAAGAATCCTTTAATCCTGAATGTTCTTTAATGGTGCATTGGGATGGAAAAATGCTAATCGACTTAACTGGAAATGAAAAAGTTGAAAGATTAGCAGTGTTGGTGTCAGGAGGAGACAAATCAAAGTTGCTTGCAGTACCCAAACTCGAGTCTGGCACAGGAGTAGACATTGCAATAGCTGTTGCCGAATGTTTAAAGGACTGGAACTTAATTGATCGCATTAAAGGTATGTGCTTTGACACAACTGCCACGAACACGGGTCCTAAAAAGGGAGCTACTGCACAAATAGAAGAAAAGCTTGGAGAAGACTTACTAAATATTGCATGCCGGCACTATATAATTGAACTTACTGCATCCAATGTTTTTGAGGTGTGTCTTTGTTCCGCCAGTAGCGGACCTGATATTCCGATATTCAAACGCTTTAAGTCTGCCTGGAACTCCATCAATAAAGAAAATTTTGAAACCTTTCCTGATACTCCAAGACGTGATGAACTGCTTGTTATTTGTAAGAAACATCTAACCTCCACACAAATCCGAGATGATTACAGAGAGGTCCTGGAACTTACAATCATCTATCTAGGAGATGTACCACCATATGGAGTCAAATTTCTAAAGCCAGGTGCTTTGCATCGTGCCAGGTGGATGTCTCGCATAATCTATGCAATAAAAATTAATCTTTTCTGCTCACAGTTTGAAATGACTAAAGGAACAAAGTGGAATAAAACGTTTTGCACAATTTGCCATTAGACACTATGTTCCTGCATGGTTTTCTGCACCTATCGCTGCTTCTGCTCCTGCCAATGGTCTTTCGCTACTAAAACTGCTGCTAGTATATGAAGACAAAAGCATTGCTTCTGCAGCATCTCAAGCACTTTCTCGCCATCTTTGGTACCTAAGTGATTTTTTATTTCACTTTCATTCTTTGATGAAGATATTTCCATTGATGTTAAAAGAGACATGGTAAAGGCACTCGACATAAGGGGATCTAAATATCCGCTCAAAAGAATAAATTTGAATCTTTCTGCCAACGATATTCAAAACAAGACCGTAGCCAGCTTTGTTACTAGCTCGTCTCGACTATTTTTCACTAAGCTCGGACTCCCAATAGCCTTTCTTGAGGATGATCCAACAAACTGGAAGAACGGACAAGATTATCAAATGGCCCTTGAGTATGTCAAGTCAATGATGGTAACAAATGATAACTCCGAAAGAGGAATAACATTAATAACAAATTTTAATGCACATCTAACTAAGAATGAAAGTCAAAAGCAGTTTCTCCTGCAAGTAGTGGAGCAACATCGCCTGCAGTTTTCTAATGTAAAAAAATAAACTTGAAGAAGGAACTGCGAACGCAGCAACAATGAGTTGGAGATGGGCACCCATGAGACCCCCACCTCTGAGTGGTCAATACTCCATTATAGTTGAATATGGAGGGGGCCTGCGATAAACTAGAGAATTTTTTTAATATGAATTCAAAGAATTTTGTAACAAGAAAATTAAGAAATTTAAAGTCGAGTGTGGCACCACTAAATATTTATTAATTTTGATAAGTTTTGGTCAGTAACGTTTTTTTAATATACAGTAGGTAACAATTTCCGAGGGCAAGACTTAAGATTCAGATACTTTTAAAATTTACTGTATAATTTTGGACCACCCTAAATTTTATATATATATGTATGTATGTATGTATGTGTATGTATGTATGTATGTATGTATGTTATGTATGTATTTTTATTTATTTATTTCCGGAAATGAATATGGAAACAGAGAAAAATGTAGAAATAACATATTTGGTCGATATGTGTTATGTGATTATATATACCGATGTGCAGTGTAATCGGTCTTCTAGTAGCCAGTCAGAAGTTGCCACACGAGCACAGAGTCTATGTACGTATAGACAATGATATAAAAAGAACTATGCGAAACAGAAATGAACCTCAAACAAACATTCAACCACAAGACAAACGAGGAGGAAAACAAGGTAGTATAAAACATAAAAATAATCCAAAATACTTCTACGAGTGTGCGAAAAGAAAAATGTAGTGTGAAGAGAGTATTGGTCCGTTAAAAGATGTGGGCGACCGAATACACAAATGACCTAGAAAAAAAATGAGTGAACTGCTTAAGGAACAACTTTACTCTGTGTTCAGCACCCCTAAGTCTGAAAAAACAAAATAGAAAATCCAAATAAATTCTTTGACGTAGATACAAATCAGCCACGTTCATAGTATGACGTCACACACACGTGTGTGTATGTGTATATATAATATATATAAACCAAACCACAGGGAAAAGAAAAAGGAAACACTAAGTCCGAGCGCTTTCGTGATATACTCACTTCTTGTCCCTGAAGATGTGAATATATCATGAAAGCGCTCGGACTTAGTGTTTTCTTTTCCTTTTCCCTGTGGTTCTTTGCTTATTTAAAATATCACGTGTTTGCCTTGATTTCTTTGCATATATATATATATATATATATATATATATATATATATATTACACACACACACACACACACACGAGGGTAATTCAATAAGTATCCGCACTTTTTATTTTCACATCTGATAGATTATAAACACCACTTCTCAATATAGTCTACCCTGTTTCTCAGTACACTTACTCCAGCGATCTACAAGCTTCTTAATGCCATCACAAAAGATTGTGTTTGGCTGTGTGCGTAGCCAGTCATGCACCGCCTCCTTCAGGTCATCATCGCCTTGGAATCGCTGACCTCTCAAAGCGTCTTTCAGTAGTCCAAACAGGTAAAAATCCGAAGGTGCCAGGTCTGGTCTGTAGGGTGGATGGTCGAGAACGTCAAATTTAAGTTCTGGAAGGCATTTTCTAGTCTGTGCAGCGGTATGAGGGCGCCGCATTGTCGTGTAACAGAATAACACCTTCCGACAATCTCCCTCTCCGTGTTGTGCGAATTGCTTGCTTTAACTCATTCCGAAGCATGTCAGAATACGATGCACTTGTTACTGTAGTTCCACGCTCTAGATAATGTTCAAGGATAGGGCCTCGTGTATCCCAAAACAGTGTTAGCATAACTTTACCTGTTGACGGCTGCGCTTTGAACTTCCTTGCAACAGGAGATGTTGGATGCTTCCATTGCATGCTCTGTCGTTTGCTTTCTGGTTGATAGTGATGGATCCAGGTTTCACCTCCAATGATGATGCGCTCCAAAAAGTTTTCGCCATTATGATACCCCGCCAAAAGACGAGAGCCAGATGTCCATACGATTACTACGATTACGCTTGTGCTCTTCTGTCAACTGTTTGGGCACCCATCTTACACAAACCTTGTGAAAGCCAAGAATGTCATGAACTATCGAATAGGCTGACCCTTGACTGATGTCTAATGAAGATGCAATTTCTTTTATTGTTAATCTTCTGTCATCGAAAATCATGGCTCTGGCTTCTTCCTGCTTGTCACCACTGGTTGATGTTGACGGTCGTCCTGAGCGCTGAGCATCTGTCACACATGTCCGACCTTCCTTGAACATTTGAGTCCACTCGTACGCACTTCGCCGTGGTAACGCATTATTCCCATACTGAGCACATACACGCGTGTGAATTTCAGCTCCTTTCACACCTTCTGCCCACAAAACCGAACCACGGATCTCTCTTCTTCCAGAGTACAAATTGAAAGCGTGCAGCCATGCTCACTACTCGTACGATACGTGACAGCTACGAGTAGCCTAAATAAGCCTATAGATCTCAGTTTGGCTCGTTATTACGAGTATATATTATATACACTATATTATACTATACACTATACTAAAATAGAAAGTGCGGATACTTATTGAAGTACCCTCGTATATACACCTTATACATAATTTTATTTTTACTTCTCTTTTGAAATGGTTGCCGCTAAAATTCATAGTATGACGTCACATCTGAAGTCTCAGAAGTCGTGAACTCTGTCTCACAAGGTATAGTGTTGGTCCCCTTGCTGTTCATAATAATGATTGCAGACATTGATGTAGATATTAATGACGGTATCGTATCGTGTTTGGAGGATGACACAATGATATGAAATAAAAAGGTTTATTGGTATGAATAGTCCATATACTAGGAAAAATGAAACGAAGGTGACCTAGAAAAATTACAAAACGATACTGAAACATTATTCAAATGGGCAGAAGACAACTATATTAAGTTCAACAAAGAAAATTTCCAACTTATAAGATATGGTAACAACAAAGTGCTACAGAATAAAGGATACAAAACACACTGCAAGCCAAACAGAACACCAAACCAGCAAGTCAGTGGTCTTGGAGTTATAATGTCATCAGATGCAGAATTCAGAGAGCACTATAACATTAAAATAACAGCAGCTAAAAAGGTAATGGGAATTATCTGGAGGAGCCTCCACAGCCGAAAAGCAGACATCGTACTAAAATTATGGAAGATTCTAGTTCAACAATAATTAAGTATTGGTCAGTACTCACAAGCCCATACAGAAAACTAGACATTGCAAACATGGAAGCCATGCAAAGGACTTTTACGTCTCGGACAAATGAAACGAAAGTTGAAGACTAATGGTCTCGACTACAGTCCCTGAAACTCTACTCCCTGGAAAAAAGACGTGAGCGGTACACAGTAATATACATGTGGAAAATACTAGAGCGTTGTCTCTTTAACTTTAGAAATTAAACAAACACACTGGAATGAGAGAGGAGGCAGATTCTGCACTGTTCCAGTTGCAGTGGGACAGGTGGCCATGAAAACAGAGATGGAAATACCCTCAGAATACGAGACCCCCAAACTTTTTAATGTTCTGCCAAATAAACTGAGGAACCTACAGCACACCAACCTAAATAATAACCAGCTTGACAGGTTCTTTTGCATAGTCCCTGCCCAGCCATGCATGGCTGGCTACGAGGGCAGGAGGAGAGCGGAAACCAATTTCCTCCACCAAATCTCACAAATGAGTAGGGATGCTGCAGTGGAGTCGACCCCAGGTCGATCCCGAACCATCATTCGAAACTATCTAAAGATAAGGTATATATATATATATATATATATATATATATATATATATATATATATATATACAGCGTGTCCCAAAGAAATGTATACCCACTTTGTTCGATAATACCAGCTATGAGGATAATAAATATATTACTGTTTATATGTTTTTTAATAATGAATTTTCTCCTGAATCTAAATATGTAATTATTTGTATTAAAAACTGAAGAACAAAAAAGTTACAGATGTTTAAATTAGAATTATTATTTTCGAGACTTCATGTGCGATATTTTCTAATATTTTTTTTATGGCCTGGCCTGCCTTTTAACCGACTGTTTTGAGATACTTATGTTTAGTGCCTAGCTTAGCCTAGCCATTTCGTTGAGTTCTAATTTGGCAAGACTACAGTTTTGCTCTAACCTTATCTAACATCTTATAACTCTGCGACGTTTGTTCTTTTCTAACGACAATTTGAACATCTTAGATAAAGTGTCATTTAACCATGGAATTTGTAAATTTTTTTAATTAACTAATAATTACAACATTTATGCTTTAATATCAACACTAAACATAAGTATCTCAAAACAGTCGGTTAAAATATTAGAAAATATCGCACATGAAGTCTCGAAAATAATAATTATAATTTAAACATCTGTAACCTTTTTGTTTTTCAATTTTTAATAAAACTAATTACATATTTAGATTCAGGAGAAAATTCTTTATTAAAAAACATATAAAAAGTAATATATTTATTATCCTCATAGCTGGTATTATCGAACAAAGTGGGTATACATTTCTTTGGGACACGCTGTATATATACTGTATACACACACACACACACACACACACACACACACAGAGGGTGAGTCAGAAGTCCTGCCTTAAAAATAACTACAATAAATACTTTTGAGGCAGGACCATATATATATACACACACGAGTGTGTGTGTATATATATATATATATATATGTATAATTACAATTAGAACTTCAAGCTTTTTACCTTAACGAGTTAATTTGGCACCATGCTGAACTAATTTGGCATCATACACTTTTACGAATTATATAGGTTGGACAATCTCTTCTGCAGTACCTTCCTTTGCTCTTTTTTGTTGTACTGTTCAAGTGCGTCAAATGGGCTTCAAAGTGTTGCATTTCCCCTTCCTTTATCATTCTCGACAGTTTCATCAAACTTCTCTCTCTCTCTCTCTCTCTCTCTCCTTTCTCTACAACATCACCGCCCAAGGGCTACGTTGTTATTGTCGTTCTACCGCTTCCCATTAGATCAGCGAGATTAAGCAACGTTAGTTCTGTTCAGTAGTTGGATGGGTGACCGTCCTCCGCATTCAGATGATGCAGCGACAGGTCGAAGTTCGTATTTCACGTTAAACTGTACGTCCCTTCTGTCACGTGGCCCCCGACGTCCTTGGCTATTAGTACGAAGGCTAAAAGTTGCAATGAAACAAGTCGACCTTGACCGAATTGAATCACGAGTTGGGTACAGTTGCCGAATATATGGCACCCGCATCGTTATTATTGAAACGAACATGAGTTTGAACAATTCTTCTTACAATGTTTCACTTTTTTGGGTGCGGTCCTACCTCATCCATGATGGGGAGAAATTAAGGACGGCAATCAGGTTCCGGGAAGTGTTTCCAAACTTTTTTATATGGCAGTTCCCAAGCCACCGATTGGAATTCCGTGTAAACAACGATGTCAAATTATTGAGGATCGCCAACCATTCGCCAAAAAACAAGGAATGCAACATGAAGGTGTCATTATTGACGAATGTCAACCATTTGCAAAAATCAAGGAATGCTACATGAAGGTGTCATTCTTGAAGGTGCAAATTTTAAGGGTTGGGGATGTTCTTTTATTAGATGGTGGCGTCAAGCAATCATAGCCTTCACGCCATATTTGGGTAACCTCGCTTTGTTAACACGATGAAAAAGCTTCGAGCGATTCTGAGAAAAGGTGGAGGGGGAAAGTATCAAGGTTTTAGAAAACCGCTTCTCTCGTTCAGTTGTGTGAAAGCGTGTTTACAATATCTGACACTTTGGACGAGTTGAGTGGTTTAACAGAAGCCTTTGAAAAACGAAATGTCACTTTTATCAAAGCATAGTAGTTCGAGCCCCGACAAGGGTGATGAATCCCATTTGAATTAAAAAAGAAACTAATTTTATTTTTTGTTTAACAGAAAATCGGACACTTCGAAGGTCGCCAAGTTATGCTCCAATACCAAATACAATGAACAACGGAGAAGTAACGGGGTAAGTTTTAAATTTAATATTGTTCAGTCCACTTTAGTGGTACAGTATGTAAGCGCTTCCGATATGTATAGGTAGGGGCGTTGACAGGGCGGGGGCGACGGGGGCTTCAGCTCCCCCGAAATAAGATCATAGGTTTAATATTTCTATGCATTTTTTGAGAAGTAAATTATAAGTAAGTACGCCATGCCAAGTACCTTCAGCAGATGTTTAATTATTGTAATACATTTATGAATGTGCTTTTAGTAATTTACACAGTTTTACTATATATATATATATATATATATATATTTATATATTATATTATATATATATATATATATATATATGATGAATAAAACCACGAAGGGAAAAGAAACACAAAGTGGTGCTCAAGCGCTTTCGTCTAATGACATCCTCAGGAACACTGGAGTGAAAGGAGAGTTCAAGGCAATATATAGGTTACAAAAATAAACATATATATATATATATATATAGTAAGTATAGAAAATTGTGGGAGGAGCAAACACATTGGTTTATTTCTTTATTGTTATTTAGGCTGTGACGTATATATCACTAAGGCATTATTTTGTAATTTTTTTTTTCCAATTTATATTTATATTTATTTTTATTTCTTTATTCTTTTGTGAACTGTTTCATAAACAAGCCATTTGAATTTATGTTGAATTTCGGCCAAAGTGCTAAAAGTGTCATTTTTCCATACAAATGTGTTTGCTCCTCCCACAATTTTTTCTATACTTACTATATATATATATATATATATGTTTATTTTTGTAACCTATATATTGCCTTGAACTCTCCTTTCACTCCAGTGTTCCTGAGGATGTCATTAGACGAAAGCGCTTGAGCACCACTTTGTGTTTCTTTTCCCTTCGTGGTTTTATTCATCATAAATATTTTTCACGTGTCACTTTCGTGAAATAATTTATATATATATATATATATATATATATATATATATATATATATATATATATAACATATATATTTTTTTTAAAGACTTTAATTTGTACCGGAATACATTCATTCCATCTTCAAGGCTAAAACAATAAATGACTAATTAAAATACAAATATGTTGAATTAATAACCAACTTAAGATAACAGAATTATAATTATAAAAATGGCGATACGAAAATGTCAAATGTAAAAGCGTTTAAAAAAAAAGAGTAAAGTGAATAAATAAAGTTTAATTGAAACAAAACAGTTTTACTGATGATTCGTTAGAATTGAGATCTGTTTTTTTAATATATAAATAAACAACGATTCTGTAATTTAAAGCTTAAGATCAGAGTCACCAGCAGTAAGTATGGCGAAATTAGACTGTGAAATTGGATGATTATTATTATTATTATTATTATTATTATTATTATTATTATTATTATGTGTATGATTGCGTATGTAAGAGTTAGGTGGTTTGCCAAGGGATAGATTTGTTAGGACTGATTTACCGAGGTGTTCATAAGTATGGAATTTTAGGTGTCTTTTGGTTTTACCTTTATATGACCCCATACAGTGGTCACACTCGTACTAGTAAACTCTGGAAGATTTAAGATGTGTAAAAATGACTCCTTTGTATTTAAATAAATGGTAAACTGATTTAAGGGGGGGGAGAATCACTTTCGCTCACGCTAAAGTAGGGGCAGTTGTCTATAATAAAGTTTAGAGAAAGCATTTTTTTTCATTTGTGTTAGGATTTTATTTAAAAAAATTCGAAGTCAAAAAGAGTCGTCTTTTATATTTAATCAGCCTTTATACGCCCTCTGATTTGTTTTAGGTTATGTTAGGTTAACCTGAGTTAACCTAACCCAACGTACTTGAAGCTTATTCACGTTTTTAAGATGCCTATTTTGCCTTCAACCACACCCTCCTCTAAAAATGTCTATTGAAGCTGCTGCTCTTGAAAGATTTTTGTGTACTGTTGAGAGCGTATATACAGGGTGTCCCATAAGTCCGGCATCATAGGAAAAATAATAAAAAAAAGGCAAAACAAAAGCTTTTATTTACAGAACGTGCTCAATATGTCCACCATTGTTTTCAATACACAAATTCAGACGTGATACCCAGTCAGCAAGCACACGGTGAATGATGTCAGGAGTAATGGTGTTACATGCCCCAATAGTGCGCTGCCGCAAATGTTCAACACTCCTAATTTTCTCTGCGTATACCAGCGCTTTCAAGTGGCCCCAGAGATAAAAATCTAGTGGCGTGAGATCCGGGCTTCTAGCTGGCCATTCCACAGGCTCTCGACGTCCTATCCAATGACCAGGGAATTGTTGGTACAGGTATTTCCTTACTTGGGTGCTGTAATGTGCAGAAGCGCCGTCTTGTTGGAACCATGTTGGGAAATTTCCTTCTTCGTTCAAGACACTGGGAAATGCTTTTTCCTTGAGCATACTTAGGTAGGTGCCTCCAGTGACATGTTCATCGAAAAAGAGGGGGCCTATGATGCGATCCTTCCAAATGCCACACCATGCTATCACCCGAGATGCACCTTGTTCCTTTGAAGAGGTATACCAGTGAGGGTTGTTTTGAGACCAGTAGCGGGTGTTCTGTCGATTTACCTCACCATTTCCATAAAAAACAGCCTCGTCACTGAACAGAATGGTGGACGAGAAATAGAAGAATATGAATTTCTCCTATGATGCCGGACTTATGGGACACCCTGTATATATATATACTGTATATATATATATATATTACACTGCCCAACAAAAAAAAAAAATTTTACTGCTGATTTAATTCTAAGGCCTGTTTCTGGATAATATTGATGTGCTGATTTAAAAAATTACCTTAGATTTTGTCCATCACATCAGGTTTTCGTGCAATGCAATATGCCTATTTTGGGTGATCCATGAAGGGCGCTTATCAAAATTGATGATTTTTGAGACCTGTTAACAGCTGCTAGTTGTTATAAATTAATAATAAGAAATAAATAAGTAAATAAGTATTATTAATAGTTAAAACATGTATTACAATATTAAACAATATTAGTGGACATTAATTCTAGATTTTTGTTAGTATGCCATTATTAATCGGGATTTCAACTTGGTTTTAAACAAATTTACATTCACAATATTTTTTATATCGGCATGCAAGTCATTCCATAGTTTCAATCCAATGAAAATGGGTAGTTTTTGAGATGAAGACAATCTAAATTGAGGTATAACAAGCTTTGATCTATTTCTGGTCTGATACGAGTGGATTTCTTGACGAGTTACAAAATATCTATTTACCCATTGCAAATTAATGATTTTGTTCTTACACTCGTAAATAAAAATAAAATGTACCAGTTTGGTTATATCGCTGAGCTTTAGTAGGTTTAGCTCTTTAAATAATCCACTTGAGTGATCAAGGAAATCTGCATCAGATAATAAATAACCTTATTGCTCGTTTTTGGATGACAAAGATATCATTTAATGCGTTGTTAGCGGAGTTTCCACAAAAACAAGGGTGCAGTATGTTATATAAGGAAGAATAAGAGTATGATAAAGAGTCAATAAAACTTGTTTAGGGACTACATTTCTAAGTTTAAACATTATAGCAACGCTCGCTCCTTGAAATCTTTTTCGCGATATAATTTACATGATCACTCCATTGCAAATTCTTATCTAGCATTACACCAAGAAATTTTGTTAGAGTACACTCCTTTATGGCGATTTCATTAACATTAAGTTCATCAAGATAAACATTTCTTTTATTAGTAAAAATCATGAAATTTGTTTTACTGGTATTTAGGAAGAGTTTATTGGTGGTCAACCATTTCATTACACTGATGAATTCTGAATGAAATATATTCTTAGCGGTATTAACATCCTTGCAAGAAAAAGAGACAGTTGTATCATCTGCAAACATTATGAAGTTCAGTATATCAGATGAACGTGGAAGGTCATTTATATATAATAAAAATAACAGTGGACCCAGAACTGAGCCCTGTGGCATACCATGTTTGACAAGCGCTTTAGTTGAGCAAACCTTATTTACTGATGCAAAATGATATCTATTGACAAATAACTTTTAAACCAATCACTGATTGCTCCTCTAAAGCCGTAACAGGCGCTAGGTAAACTCGGTACCGGTCAACTCGGTACTAAGACAACTCTGTACTAAGACAACTCTGTACTAAGACAACTCGGTACTAGGACAACTCGGTACTAGGACAACTCTGTATGCATGTTGATATGTCGGTTATACCAGTAGACCAAAAGTAGAAATAAATACAAGTAATACAAGTTACAAATTTATTTTCAGATAAAAGTTAAAATATTAAAAAAAATTCCAAGCACATAAAATCAATGAAAATATAAATAATTATGATTATAATTTTAAATTATGAGCAATACTTCTAATAAAATGGAGCTTTCTATTAGGATCATATGTTTCTATTGTATTTAACACCCGACGATGGCAATCTTTGTACTTTTTTTTCTGGTCTGACCCATCACCCCGCATCAAGTGAATCATTTTCGTTCTAGCAATCACTTCCTCTCGTTTCAGGGTATTAACAAGGTTCCAAATGTTGGGGTGATTGTAGCCGTCTTTGTTTAATGCAGAATGAAATGCTTCTAAGTTATTCGTTGTACGAGCCATGGATGCTTTGGTTCTTTCTAAAACATTCCATAGGGGAATAGGAAAAGGGGGCTCCAATCGTCTTCTTCGTTGACCACGACCTCTTTCTGCTCCAATGTAGTTGTTTTCAAAATAAGACACCAGTTCCTGGGGTATGTCATCGTCATCAACAAGTTCTTCAAATCCTGCGATAACGTCAATAACGGGCAGAAAAGCAAAGGCAAGAAAGCACCGAATTTTCAAACTGAATTCGTCGTCTTCGTGGTATCTAACTTTAAATCCTTGTACGACCCGTCTATAAACATTTTGTCCAAGATGGAACAAACAGCCTGATAAGTTTGTATTAGGAAATATATGCAAAACACTATTTTGAGCAGCTTTTTCAAAATCCCTTATGATAGTTTCCGGTTCTTCGTTTTGCAGTAGTTCCTTCACTTTGCCAAAAAGCATGCTGTGTGTGTTTTCGCTTTTATCTGAAAGTAACGCAAACATTCGGGTACACTGAAATTACCGCTCTGAATATGCAACACGTACAGTTGATGAAATATACTTGGACAACTCTTGAATGTGCCATCCGCTGCCCAATTCTTGAAAGTTTTCATGTCCTCAAGAGCTTGGTCGGTTCCAAATATTAAAATTCGTTTCTGATCAGCACATCCACTGTCAAACTGTAGAAATTTCGCACCACATTCTAGGTGGGAATATTCAGGAGGGATAGCGAACTCGACATTCGTTTGAGGGATGCGAGGGTAATTTGTTTAATTTTGTCTCCAACGTCTGATGTTACGTGCAATGTTTGTAAGTGGAGGAAGCTCTGCTACTGCACATTCATTCAAATTAGTTACTTCAGTTCCGATGAGTGTTCGAGGAGTATCTCGGGTCGAAGCTGACTTTTTTTTAATGGTTGTCACAACAGCCTTAGATGTCACTATTCCAGCAGTTGAGCTATGGGTATGGTCTCCAACTTTCTTAAGTATTTCACATTCTTCACCAGTTGTATGCACACGGGCATTGCAAGAACGAATCTCACACCTCCAGTATTGTTTTGAACCATCCAAATTTTGCTTATGTTTGTCGTATATATAATTAAGATCATCCACCAACTTCTTCTCACCTCTTTGTGATAAAATAATTTGTTCGACATTATGAATGAGGGATATGAACTTAAATTTAAACTCCAGGCGTGAAATTAAACTAACGATAATAACTATACAAAACAAATAAACTGATCACTTCCAATCTGTCTACACAACGAAAGTGAATGCGCGAACGCAAAAAAGACAACAATGTTGCCTCTATTAATATATCTGGGCGGACCAAAGAATAATCCGCGCAACAAAAGTAGTTCCTTTTAACCAATCAACTATTAACTATTTATCAAATGGTTTATACAAACTTCAGTCATAATATTTAAACTAACAATAATAACTGAACAAAAACAAATAAACCAATCAATTATTAACTATTTTATCATAACTATTTACCAAATAGTTTTTACAAACTTCAGTGTCACAATATTTAAACTACCGTAACCCATTTATATATCTGGGCGGAGCACAGAATAATCTGCGCTACAAAAGTAGTAGTACCGAGTTGTCCTAGTACCGAGTTGTCCTAGTACCGAGTTGTCCTAGTACCGAGTTGTCCTAGTACCGAGTTTTCCGGTACCGAGTTGTCCGGACACCGCCGTAACAGTATATGATAATTAAAGCCCACTCTAATGGACAGAGTTTATTTCCACAACAGTTTCGATGCCCACTGGCATCCTCTTCTGTATCCCCTCGAAGTGGATGCCAGTGGGCATCGAAACTGTTGTGGAAATAAACTCTGTCCATTAGAGTGGGGTTTTAATTATTATATTTTGACCTTCACGTAGGAAAAAAAAGTTTTTTGCACTCGTAACAATATAATTTATTAAGTAGAATATTATGGTCTATTACATCAAACGCCTTACTCAAATCCATAAATATTGATGTCATTATTTTTTTGTTCTCCTTAGCTATATTTACAGTTTCCATAAGATTTAAAATAGCCATTTCCGTTGTTTTATTATTACGGAAGCCATATTGATTTGGAGATAATAAATTGTAGGATTCTAAAGGGTGATCCAGAGAAATGGGACCCAAAAGAAACCCCCGTAACTCTTAAAGTATAAGTCCTTTTATAAAATCATACGCATCATTCGAAAGAGGATAGTTACAAGTTTGTACAGGATTGTACAGGTTTTGACAATACAAGACAAGACAAGATAAGATACAAAACAAAATAAAAGTGTTAGTTAAAACTAACCCTTCAAGATGACTGCATGGACTGTGGAACAGCTGCGTTTCATAACTGAGCAATATTATGAGCATGGAAGAAGTGTAGTTTCAGCTCAAAGATCTTTCAAGAAAGTAATCCGTCGGTGTGTCAGAAATTTTTCCCTAACTGGCAGCATTGGAAAAAGAAAACCAACTGGAAGAGAGCGCACAGCAAGGATAGACGAGATCATTAACAGAACTCATGAAATTGTACAGGATAATCCTAACATAAGCATCAGACGTGCTTCTCAGCTGCTAGGAGTTGGATATGGAACAACACACCGTATATTCAAGCAAAATTTAATGCTCTTTCCATATAAAATTCAAACAGTGCAACACTAAACGATGGAGATTTCGCACGAAGACGGCAATTCTGTCAATGGATCCAACAGAAGGTAAATGACACCACCAATTTTCTAGCAACTTTGATTATGTCAGACGAAGCCCATTTTCACTTGAATGGAACTGTAAACAAACAAAATTGTCGTTTCTGGGCAACAGAAAATCCATTGAATTTTACCGAAGTCCCGTTGCATAGTCAGCGTGTAACTGTTTGGTGTGGTCTTACTGCATCTCAGATCATAGGGCCGTACTTTTTCGAGGATTCCACCGGAAACACGGTCACTGTAAATGGTGATCGCTACGAAAAAATGTTGACCGATTTCCTTATTCCTAAATTAAAAGATCTTTGTCTAGAAAACCACTGGTTCCAACAAGACGGAGCTACCTGCCATACCACGAGGAACTGCATGGCAGTTTTGCGTCAAACGTTTCCAGGCGAGTTAATCTCAAGATTTGGAGACGTTGAATGGCCCGCAAGGTCTCCGGATTTTTCTCCCTTAGATTATTATCTCTGGGGATATTTAAAGAGTAGGGTCTACAGAAATAACCCAACGACCTTGCAAGAATTGAAGGCCGCCATCACAAATGAGATACAGGCCATACCACCGCACACTCTTGCAAAAGTGATGCAGAACTTACAAGCGAGAACACTGGAATGCTTGGCAACTAATGGAGCACATTTGAAAGGAGTCATTTTAAAAAAATAAATATTTCATAATAAACTTGTAACTCTACTCTTTCGAATGATATATAGTTTTTATGAAAGGAATTAAATATTAAGAATATTTGGCTTTTTTTTATGGGTCCCATTTATCTGGATCACCCAGTATGATAAATATCGCTGCATTCTACTTTTTACAATTTTTTCAAAAACTTTGCTGAACACAGAAAATAAACACACGGGCCTGTAATTTGTTGCTAGTGTAGGATCACCCCCTTTAAAAAGGGGTGTTATACAACCAGTTTTTTAGCATTGATGGGAATATTCCTTTGAAAATACTTTGATATATATATATATATATATATATATATATATATACAGGGTGTCCCATAAGTCCGGCATCATAGGAGAAACTCATTTTTTTATATTTCTACAAACCATAATTCACAATTTTCTCTTTCTACAGGCCATAATGTCTGTGAGCAAGGAAGAACGAATCCAGATAATTCTACTCATAGGAAATCGGAGTCAAAGCGAGGCCGCTGCTGAATTTAACAGACTGCATCCAGACCGCGAGCCAATAACACAGAGTTGTGTTAGCAGACTTGTTGCAAAGTTTAAGGAAACAGGATCCATAGAAGATAAACCACGCAGTGGACCTTCAAGGAGGTCCACTGACGATGATACAGCGACTGCTATCCTGGCTCATTTTAACAGAAGTCCCAATAAGTCTCTTCGGCGATTATCCGCCGAGACAGGAGTGTCGAAAAGTAGCATCCATCGCATTCTTCAGGCTCACAAATGGCATCCATATAAACTTCAGATCCTACAGAAATTAAGCGATGATGATCCCGACCGGCGGATGGAATTTTGTGAATGGGCTACGGAACAATACATATTGAGCACGTTCTGTAAATAAAAGCTTTTGTTTTGCCTTTTTTTTATTATTTTTCCTATGATGTCGGACTTATGGGACACCCTGTATAATATATATATACAGGGTGTCCCGTAAGTCTGGACCCATAGGGAAAAATAATAAAATTACAAAATAGTCCAAAAATTTATTACATAATCTGTTCAAAGTGTCCGCCGTTGTGTCGCACACATAGTTGAAGACGCAATCTCCACTGCGACAGCACTTTCTGAATCACAGTCGCAGAAATTTCTTGACACGCCTCCACAATGCGTGCTTTAAGGTGGAAAATGTTCTGAAGTTTGACCTCGTACACTTTGGCTTTCAAGTGGCCCCACAAATAAAACTCCAGTGGAGTAAGATCATAATAAAAAAATAATAAAAATAATAATAAAAATAATAAAAAATATATTATAAATAAATTTTTGGACTATTTTGTAATTTTATTATTTTTCCCTATGGGTCCAGACTTACGGGACACCCTGTATATATATATATATATATATATATATATATATATATATATATATATATATATATATATATATATTGGTGTTTAATATTCTAAAGCTGCAAAACAGTCTGGAATAAATATTTATTCCATAGTTTAAAATTGCCGTTTACAAAATACACATACGCGATATGCTTATTTCACTACACCAGAGACATTTCTGTCGATGATTTTAAAGACAAGAATAGTGTTTGTAAATTTTATAATTTAGTCAAATATTGCTGAAAAATTTTACGAGTTAATTAAAGAATAAATTTCTAAGAATTTTATGGAAATTTATGTATTTCAGGAGAACAAATTTCGATGACTTTAGAGCTTCATTAATTTTAATAAAATGGGATGAACTGTCAATGTTCTTAGGATGCGGGATAATTTGAAGGATATATTCATAAAGTTAAACGAGCACTGTGTACCTAAGGGGGTTAAGAGTGGTGAATTAAATGCGCAACCTAAATGCGCAACCTAAATGATGTAGTAGAAATGTAGCCTATAAGAGGTATAAAAGGGACAGTGCGCAGCGTCACTTTCGGACTTAATACGAGTAGATTTTTGTAGAAATGTTAAAAGTTTAATTAGATGTGCTAAATGCGATTTAGAAATTCAAGTAGTTCGTGAATGTAAAGAAAACCCATAAGAATTTTATAATTACCTTAGTAATAGAAATCCCTTAGGGGACAACAGTGGGCCCACTGGTAGACCCAGGTGTTAACAAATAATTATGGGGAGAGATCGATAATTTTAAGCGAGTTGTTTACTCAGTTTTTACAGTTGAAGATGATACTTTTATTCCGGAGACAAGTAATATGCTCAGTGATGTAAAGAGACTTTTTCATTGCTTACTGACGTAGCTGTTTACAATGAAAAGATTTCTCACTTTATAGATAAGTTAAAAATTATAAATCGCCAGGTCCAGACCATATTTACTCAAAGCACCTAAAAGAGTTAGAGAATTAAATACTTGATCCTTTAGTTCAAATTTTAATAAATCTTTATCGCGGGGGTTGTTCCTTTGGACTTTAAATTTGGCTAATGCAACTCCAATCTTTGAAACGGGATAAGCAACAGGCGGGAAATTATAGACCTATTAGTCTAACTTCTATAACTAGAAAACTTTTAGAATCAGTTATTCGAGATCGTGTAGTCGAGCATCTTGAAGGCAACAATCTTGTTAAACAAAGTCACCTTGGGTTTCGTAGAAATAAATCTTGTTTAACAAATTTATTCTAATTTTTTCAAGAAATCATCGGTATTTATGACTGTAATAGAGCGGTAGATATAATATATTTAGATTTCCAAAAGGCGTTTGACAAAGTTCGGCATAAACGATTGTTAGAAAAACTGAAAGCTCACGGAATAAAGGGGTCAAGTTCTAAACTGGATTGATAATAATTGGTTAACTGGTAGAAAACAGAGGGTAGTAATTAATGGGGAAGAGTCAGGGTGGGCTAATGTAACTATCGGTGTTCCGCGAGGAGCCGTCTTGGAACCAGTCTTTTTCCAAATACACTGCGTTCGGACTTATTAAGCAGATTACCTTTTCTCCAATGTTTTCAAAAGTTTTTTCCCGATTTCAATGAAATTTGTAGCAAATAATTACTATGTATAGCAGCATTGATGGTATTCATTTCGATAAAATATTTTGATAATTAAAATAATTATCTTATTTTATTGAAAAATATGTAAAATATTGTGTTCCGAATTATTAAGCAAGTATTCTATTTACGATCTAAATGGTGAAAATGGGTAAGAAGAAGGATTTAATATTAACTGAGAAAAGAAAAATTGCCAAGTTACTCGCTGAAAATATAAAATCTATTGAAATTGCGAAGCAGTTTGGCAGAGCTCATCGAACTGTAAACAAATTTGTAGCGGAGGGTACCAAACTGAGGCAGCGAAGTGATAAAGGAGCTATAAGAAAAGTGACACGGCGGCAGATATCTGTAATCAAGCGCAAATTGCAAAGCATTCATTGTCCTCAAGTAAAGAGGTTTTTGAGCAGGCTGGCATACATAATATACCAAGAACATCTCGATGTGGAATCCTCCAAACAATTGGCAAAACGTGTAAACCTACGATTCAGTCACCATTAACACCCAGGTACAAGAAGCAGCGTGTTGAATGGGCGCGTCAGTACGTGAAAACAGATTTTAATACTGTATCGTTAACCGATGAATGAAGAGCAACCCTTGAGGGATCTGATGGTTGGTCAAGAAGATGGATTGCTAAGGGTCAATCTTTAATTCTTTAATACTGGTTCTATGATTGATCTATGTTGTTCATCAAAATTTCGAAGCAAGCACATTAAATGCCAAAAGTTATATGCACCATCAGTTGCATTAGGATGAGATTTTATCCAAAACCACCCTGGAGCATAGAACTGCATAATGATCTTGACTATATCTTGAAGGTTTTTATCGGGATTTGGCATTGAGATATATAATCGAAGGACCCTGTTGGCTAGAGTTAGCCAGCGAGCATGGTGAAGGGTACCTGGGGATCGAGTGGACAGATCTTGAGAAGTGTCTCCAGTTTGCGCTGCCAGACACATATCATAGAGATATCTTTGATCACTGCTTAGCTCCTTCACAACATTTGCTGGAATTTCTTTAATGTTTCCCTTTACGCGAGAATATTTGACTACCTCCAATTTTGTTAAATCTGTTTTCAGTTTCCCAATTGAACCCACAAAAGTATTTGGACTTGTTGTTTTACCATCAATGGCTTTGTAGACGTGCATTAAAGGCAGCTCATTCAAATGCAAGAGGCACACCAACCACTGCACTGGTCTGTTAAGATGAATTTCAACCAGTTTTATGGCTCCACCAATTTTTCCTGTATTTACAGGAGTACCATCACACACTAAAGCTTTGATAGTATCTGTGCTGTTTGAGTCTGTAATAATAATCATCATCTTTTCTGCTATGCAGCGAGCAGTTCCATTATCTGGTGTGACATGGTCTACATAGATGCTTCCAGGTTCTTTCACAATAGCATAGTGTTCTTCTTTTATCTTTCCACTTTGTTATTTTCGGATTTAGACCTAAAAGTATTTGTTTCACCCATGCGATTTCTTTCTCTTTCTAATATCTTTCTGTCAACCATGTTGGTGTGGTTAAGGATCCCCATATCTTTTAAAGCTGCATTGACTATTGCAGCTGCAGTTCTGCAACTTACACGATAACGATCTGCTGTTAATGCTAGGTTTTTATCGGAGTGCCTGTTCTGAATATTCTCAGTCAATTCCAAATCGGCCTCATAATCTACATCCTGACATTTTGAATCTACATCCATGTCTTCGGTATTTTCTATAAATTCCGATGGTAAAACATTGGTGGTTTCAGTCATTTATTCTTGTGCTTTTAGTTGACTGATTTTTTCTTTGTTTTTGACCCACAAAAGACTCCCATTCTGCCATTAGTATTTTATCCTTACACCTGCAAGATTTCCTATCAATTCCCTTATCATAGCATTCACAAGAAGATATACTGTATCAAACATTTCATCATACTGAGCTACTTTTAAGGCAAAACTTTCATTTCTTCGATGTAACGGCACCTTGTTCAATTTTGAGGCTTCTTCTATTAGTCGACTGACTTTTAAGATAGATACCTTTGGTGTTAATCGTAGGAAAAGAAAATTTCATCCAAATGTCTTCAGTATCTTCTACAACAACCCTGTAACAATCATTAGCAGTTGTTCATCCTTTTGATTTAGCTTCTTCACGACGGCGCACAAAAAGGTAGTGTCTCACATCATCTGCTTTTAAAGGAGTCATGGCTGCTGGGAATTCCGTAGGATATCTAAAGGCTGCATTTGAGGACTTGCTTCTAGTAGTCATAGTTTATATTCAGAAGTAAAGTCAAATTATATGTAATTTATAATTTATGATAATTCAAATTATAATTAAAGCAAATGCAAATTATTTCTATTTATCTGAAAAATTATTTCTATTTATCTGAAACATAAAAATATCAAGCATTAAACAAACAACTTACCATGTAACATATAACAACATTAAACATATGCAAATATGGAGGTAAAAAAGGGATGAGGGGCATGTGCTAGGGGGTAGCAGGGGTAGCACATGCTTGATATTTTAATATTTTGTTAAGATGATAAAATGAAACTTCTCACATAGTGTACTTTTTAAGAAATATAAAAAATTTACTATTTTCGACCTGGTCTTATATATATATATATATATATATATATATATATATACACACACACACACACACACCTTTTTCGACATAGATACAAATCAACCAAGAACAAATTCCGGCACAAACCTACTAATGGACTTCGAGTTCGCGGAAGATGTAATTAAGGCTTTATCACAGATGCGAGACAATTCAGCTCCAGACCAGCACATGAAGTGCCACGTTTCTGAAGAAATGTAAAGAGAGTATTGCCAAACCGCTATACTTACTATGGAGGAAATCACTCGACACAGGACAAATTCCACTCCCCTTAAAGAACGCGAACATTGCCCCCCTATTTAAAGGTGGTAACAGAACAATGGCCAAGAATTATCGCCCAGTGGCTCTCACCTCTTATCAATAAAGTGCTTTGAACGTATAATTAGAGGCAAAACTACCTACTACCTACAAGAAAAAGACTTGTACAATGCAAATCAACATGGCTTCAGGGCTGGAAGATCATGCTTATCACAGCTACTAGACCACCAGGAGAAAATATTGGAAACATTGTGTCGAGGACAAACCAGAGATGTAATATACACTGACTTTGCTAAAGCCTTCGATAAATGTGACCATGGAATCATAGCACACAAACTTTAGAATACAGGAATTACTGGAAAGCTAGGAAGATGGATATTTAACTTCTTCACGCAAAGAACACAAAGAGTGATGATAAACGGAGTTAGATCGGAAGTTGTGAGCTCTGTCCCACAAGGAACAGTATTAGCTCCCTTGCTGTTCATAATAATGATTGCGGATATTAAGGACAGTATTGTATCATGTTTCGCAGATGACACAAAGATATGTAAGGAAATATTGAACGAAAGTGACATAAGAAAATTACAAAATTATATTGAAACATTATTCCAGTGGGCAGAAGACAATAATTTGAAGTAACGAAAAAAAATTCCAACTTCTAAGATATGGTAATAACAAGGAGCTGCAGAATAAAAGGTACAAAACTCTGCAAGACAAACAGATAACACCAAATCTACAAGTCAGGGATCTGGGAGTAATAATGTCGTCGGATACAGAATTCAGAGAGCACTACATCATCAAAATTACAACGGCTAGAAAAATAATGGGAATCATCTGGAGGAGCTTCCGCAGCAGAAAAGCAAACATCATGCTCAAATTATGGAAGAGCCTAGTCCTACCAATAATTGAGTATTGCTCAGTACTCCCAAGCCCATACAGAAAACGAGACATTGCGAACATTGAAGCTATACAATGTTAGACTTTTACGTCTAACATAGAAGAAACGGAAGGTGAAGACTACTGGTCTCTACTAGAATCCCTGAAACTCTACTTTCTGGAAAGAAGGCGAGAGCGGTACACAATAATATACGAGAGCCACTCAATATATTTTGTCCCACTTTTTTTTTTTTTCCAAGTTTCCTTGTAAATTCCAAAATTTTGTACAGAAGTAGTTACATACCTTTTATACAAGTTTTTATTTTTCCACATAGGCTCCGTCCTTTTCTACGGCTTTCTCCACCTCGAAACAAGGGCCTTTATTCCTTGCTGGTAAAAGTCCGCTGTGGTCCGCTGGAGCCACCTCTTAACCTCCTCAACAACCTCATCGTCACTCTGAAACTTTCGTCCATGAATAGTATCCTTCATTGGCCCAAACAAATCGAAGTCTGAAGGTGCCAGATCCGGGCTGTATGGAAGGTGGGGTAACATACGTCTCTGGAGTCTCTGTAGGGTAGCAATATATGCCTCTGAGTTGATTGTTTGTCCTTTCTTCATAATGTCCACCAGAATCACTCTTTTCATGTCCCAGAAGATGGTGGCCACAACTTATCCTGCATTTTTAACTTTTTCTTGCGTGGGGAGTCTGCATGATGCTACTCTACGGATTGGCGTTTTGTTTCAGGCTCAAAGTGGTGTACCCAAGTCTCATTCCCAATCACAATTCGTGAAAGGAAGTCATCCCCTTCTGTTTCGTATCGAACCAACCACTCGAAAGCAATTTCTTTTCTTTGGGCTTTGTGATCTTCAGTCAGTTGGCGAGGAACAAACCGTGAACACACTTTTGAGTATCCCAGTTGCTGACTTATCGTATTCACACTTCCTTCACTAATTCGTAGCTCCAGTGATGGCTCCTTGTATGTGACAAGCCGATTTGATCGAATGATGCTGTTAGCACGTTGCACAGTGTGAAATGTTACAACCGCTGCGTGGCTCATCATCGAGGCTGGCTTTCCCTCTCTCCGATGATCTCTCACGTTTATACCAGCGTCCAACTGTGCTTCGATCAACAACAGCATCTCCGTAAACGTTTTGTAGACGTTTGTGAATATTTCCAACTGTTTCCTTCTCTGCAGTTAAGGATTAGATAACAGTTCTCTGTTTACGACGCACATCACTGTCAGACGCCATTTTCGAAACTGTGTTAACCATCGGTTTTATACAAGGGCGTTTAAAAGCGGTTTTATACAAGGAGGGAAGGTTCAAACTGGTTATTTCAACCCCATGGCCTATTATTTAGCTAAGAAAAAAGGCTGGGGTAAAATATATTGAGTGCCCCTAGTACATATGGAAAATACTTGAGGGCTTTGTCCCTAACCTTAGAAATGAAATGGAAACAAACTAAAATGAGAGAAGAGGCAGATTTTGTACAGTCCCAGCTGCTGTGGGACAGGGGGAGCCATGAAAACGAGAATGGAAAATACCCTCAGAATACGAGGCCCAAAGCTTTTCAATGCCCTACCGAGAGAAATAAGGAATCTCTAGCAGACCGACCTGAATAACTTCAAGAACCAGCTGGACAAATTCCTGTACAAAGTCCTTGACCAGCCAGGGCAGGAGGAGATCAGACAGCAATTCCCTCCTTTCACCAAATCCCGCAAATGAGGCGAGATGTTGCAGAGGGGTGGACCGCAGGTCGATCCTGAACCGTCGTTCGAATTCACACACAGTTTATATATATATACAGTGGTGGGCACCGTTAACCAAAAGTTAACTTCGATAACGATAATCCGTTAACCCCAATTTTTAACTCCGATAACGATAATCCGATAATTTTACTACAAAGTTAACGGAAGTTAACGATAATCCGTTAACGAGAACTATTTCTTTACTAACATTTAAAAAAATCAAGGAAAAAAGCTTTAAACCCCATAGAAAATGTTTATTTATGCAAAATCCAACAATAAATAGGTATTTAACTGTATTTTTATCAAGTTTTGCAACTTTTTTGCTTAATAACTTTTTTATTTTTAATAAAAAATGTACTGATTACATGGTTTGAAACCCTTGTAACCACTAACCATTAACTAAATTTGAATTTACCAGAGAATTATTATGGCGGGAACTGAAAGGTAAAATTAAATTTTAGGCACATTTATTAAGACTATGACACAATGTGCTGGTTGCCCTTCAGAAAGACCAACTTCTCAAAGTTAGGCCCAACTGCCAGTCTTGACCTCTTGGGCCTCAGGATGTCCTTGCCGAGAGAGAAGAGCCGTTCCACTGCGGCAGAGGACGGAATTGGCAGACTGAAGTTATGGCGGTTTGAATTCATTCGCGGAGCGGTGATCTTCCGTGAATGACTCCTCGCAGTTAACGTGTTAACGGACTTTAACAGACTAAATATCGAGTTATCGGAAGTTAACTGGTCCGATAACGATAAATGGAAATTAACTTCCGTTAATAGTCCGTTAAAAAAAGTTAACTTCGTTAATTAACTGTTATCGGATTAACGCTTTAGTGCCCAACACTGTGTATATATATATATATATATATATATATATATATATATATATAGATATATATATATATATATATAATGTAACAGAATAAAGTATCGCTAAATACGAATGCGAAACCACAACCACCCGAACGCCTAAGGTAACCTAAAAGGAATGTTATGTGCGGACAATTTTTAAGTGGATTTAGTTGAGCGTCTGTTTTATAAGCGAAAGCATTTGTAAAATTCTTTAATCCTGAACCTTAAACTGATAAAATTAAGAAACTTTATTCAGCTTAGAATACGAAATTCCTGTGGCTAACCGATTCCTGGTTAAGGAATCTGTGTTATTCGTATCTCAGTGAAAGGTCTCTCGTTCAGAGAGGCCTTTTTTATCGCGGAGCTGGAGCTTGGCTTCGCCTGTGACGCTGCATGGGCTTTGGTTGGCCATCATTGAGTCTAAGGCAAACCAGGTTACGAAGTGTAATAATTAGAGGCATACATCCCTAGCCCTTAGCAATACGAATACTTTAACTTTTTCTTTAGTTTAGATTTATTTATTAGGAAATAGTGTATATGTTTTTGTTTTGAACTTTTGTATTATAGATAGGAAACAGGATGTACTAGATAAATTGTTATTATTTAACCGTTTCTCTTTTGCCTTGAACGACGTAATTGAGCTTCATAGTAATTTAATAAGTTAGTTGGTGATAAGGTTAATCCTCAACTCCCCTAACGGCACCTCTCTGAACCCGCACATTTAATTATATTAGTAAGCCTGTATAACGGCGCATCTCCTCCGCCTTCCTAGAAGCTTGGCGGCCCCTTCCGTGTGGTATACACGGCTCGAGGTAGCACTGGGTGGGTTGAATGTAAGCATTTAGCCTTACCAACACAGTTTCGTTTACAATATATGTATATATAAAGAGAGAGACAGAGTTACAAGGAGTTACAAGAAAAAGTACTACCTCAAAAGGCCTTGCGCCCATACCGAGGAGGTACCAATGAAAACGGGTGCCAGGGAAAATTTTTTTACACACTCAAATAGTGTGCAAGATTCGGTCTAACCTTTTCTTGAAGAGATCCACAGAAGAACTGTTCACAACTTCTGAAGGTAGCCTGTTCCAAGTGTCACAGATCTTATAGGTAAAGTAATTCCCACACACACTAGTCATAAACCGTTTCAAATCCAACTTCCAACCATTGTTGCGAGTTGGGTTATTATTTAAACTAAACATGCTTCTAAAATCGACATTGTTGAACTCGCGTAAGAACTTGAAAACCTCGAAGAATTGACTACGCAGCCTCCGAGTTTCCAGCGAAAACAAATTCAGGGCGCGTAAGCGTCGATTGTATCCCATATGCCTAACGGAAGGGATTAACTTTGTGGCCCTCGCCTGCACTCGCTCCAGCCTCTTGATATATTTCCTGAGGGTGGGCGACCAGAACTGCACAGCATACTCCAGGTGCAGCCGAACCAGAGAATTATACAAAGAGAGCACAATCTCCTTGTTCCGAAATCGAAATTGCCTCCTGATATAACCTAACAACTTCTGGGCTTTCTTTTCCACCTCTCCGCACTGTTTGGTAAACTTAAGGTCGCTACTAATTAGCACACCCAAGTCCTTTTCCAAATCAGTGGCCTCGATATTACTCTCCAACATGGATTAGTCCGACTTGGGATTGGCGTAGTCAATGTGCATCACCTTGCATTTACCCAAGTTAAACGGAATTTGCCATTTTTCGGACCACTCTCCTACTCTACGTAGGTCCGCACGCAGTTGCTCGATCGCCTCTGGCATTCCAACATTGGCCCCAAGCTTCGTGTCATCAGCGAATTTGGCGATCCTACTGACTATGCCAGCGTCGATATCATTTATGTAAATGATAAACAACAGTGGCCCAAAAACGGAACTCTGAGGAACCCCACTAGTGACCGAAGCCCAACCCGAACTAGCCCCTTTTATTACAACACTCTGCCGCCTATTCTTCAGCCAGTTTTCAATCCACCTACCTACTTCCCCACCGATACCCAGCGCGCGCACTTTGGCAATTAGCCGGCAGTGAGGTACCTTATCAAAGGCTTTCTGAAAGGCGAGATAAAGTATATCAATCGCCCTATTCTTAATCATACTCACTCAACATGACGTGGAAAAACTCGAGCAAGTTGGTGAGACATGACCTACGCCGTCTAAACCTCTGTTGGGAGTCCCCAAGCAGCTTGTAGGAATCCAAATGGTCATTGATCCTATCCGCTATTATCCCCTCTAATAATTTAATTACAACCGAAGTAAGACTAATGGGACGATAGTTCCCTGGACTTTCGTGATACCCTTTCTTAAAGATAGGGGTCACGTTGGCTTCCCTCCAATCACCAGGCACCTGGCCCGTCTCCAACGATTTGTTGAAGACTGTAGCCAGGTGGGGAGCCACCTGGTCGCGCACCTCCCGCAACACTCTGGGGAGGAACTGGTCTGGCCCAGGAGCCTTAAACGCGCTCAGTTTGTCTAGTCTATTGGCAACGACTGTCGCGGTACACCGAACACTATCCAGGCCAGCACCTTCGTGCCTGACGCCTGGCTCGGGGATGACGCGGGTGTTCTCCCTGGTGAACACTCCCGCAAAGTACTCATTCAGCACATTAGCGATGTCCGCGTCGGAGGTCCGCAGAACGCCGCTGGGGAGTTCGGTGTACAGGGCTGTATCCTCCTCGAGGAGGAGATGCGGAAGTCTGTACACCAAGATCAACCTATAGTTCGTCCCTCCCACATTCAGATCGACGCCAAGCAGCTCCCGTTCCGATCGGAACTGGCAGTCAACCGGACTCCACGTGCCCCTCACGTATATTAGTACCCCTCCCCCCTCCCCACGGGTGCGGTCTTTGTGAAACATTCTAACTTGGGAATCTCGAACTCCCGAACGTAGTCCCTACGATCAGTATGAATCCAAGACTCGGTGATAGCAACGATATTTAATATTCTGATGCTAAGAGCTCCCGTAGCTCTCAAAACTTATTCCTAATTGACCTAGCATTAAAAAGCATTGCACGGAGTAGGGATTGTCGTTTTGAGTCATTTTGTTTATCCCGGGATTCCGGGATAAAATCTGTCTTCGTCCCGGGATCCCGGGATTTCCAGGGATTTTTATTTTATATGTATTTAAATTTTTTATACTTTTAAAAAGGAATTAATATAAAAATTATAAAGATTTCACCATTTATTTATTTAAACATATTCCATTAGGTAACTATGAGTGTGAAATAACTAGCTTAAAAGACAGTTGAGTGCAACAAGACAGCTATTTGTAAGAAAATCAACACTTGTAAAGAATAATATCCTTGTAAAGAATAAGCATGCTCGTAAAAACACAAAAACAACTAAACATATGAAAATGCAAAACATAGCGCATTTAAAAGAACTAATTTGACTTATAATACGAACGTAGAAAACATAGACAATTCACACTCTTATCACTCAGCCGAGTTCTAAGTTTAGTTATAAACAGTCCTGCAGCTGAAAAAGCTCATGATACAACATGTATGATCGTGTAAACAGGGTATTTATACTATATATACTAATTATTATGTAAGTAATTAGCACCGGGATATCCAGGGATGAACGAAAAAATCCCGGGATATATCCCGCACATAAAATCAACCGGGATTCCGGGAAACAATCCCTAGCACGGAGGGAGCCTTCCCCATTCTGACCGCCCCCTAGCATGACCCGTTTCCCGAACAGCCAGGGGTGTTGGGAGTTGAAGAGCCCCTCACCAATGAGGGGGCAATTTCCGCAGGAGGCTGAGCCCCCTCCAACGGGGAAGGAGGGTCACCCACCTGTACATGGACGCACCCTTCAGTTGAAAGTACGTCCGCCACCGGTTCAACATCATCTTTCCCCGGTGGGGGCCCATCATCAATCCCCGGGCTTGACCTCACCATACGGTATCGGTGCCAGTCAAGCAGCGTGCCTAGCACACCTTTACCCTTGACATTGAGGTGGATACCATCCCTCTGATACAGGTCCCACCTACCCGAAAACGCGTCGAACAGGTCAACAAACCTCATGGCCAGTGGGACGCACAAGTCTTTCACCTTCTCGTTGATGCCAATGACCTTACTGAGCACGTGATCACTTACATTCACCCGCGGTAAAATACCCATCATCATTCCCCTGTCTAAGTTTTAGATCATCCGCAAGAGATATGAGGGGTCGCGCGTCTTAAGGTACCTAAGTGCCACCACAGGCGAAAACGTGTTTTTGATGGATATCACTATTTTCACTCTTCCTCTATCGCGTGGTTTGGGTTATAATGACCTTACGACACTAGAAGTATGGTTGAAAACCTTATGAAGCGAACTACTTTTTTCACCTCTATCGCCAGCCAAAAGTTCACCAAAGTTCGGCTTAATAAGAAAATAAAAAAAAATTAAAAAAAATATATATAAAATATAAAATATGAAAATCTATTCCAAAAACTCATCAACATCTTCATTAGCATACTTAGAACTCTAATTTAGCCAAAAATGAACGTTCTAGCTCAATTAATAACAGAGATACTATTACGAGAATATTGCTGAACTTTGGAGGCGATTTCTGGCGAATTTTAATTTTGGCGCTTAGGTACCTTAAGACGCGGGACCCCTCATATGATCTCGGTGATGATCCCTTCTGTCGAACCTACCCTACCGCCTTTGAGGAACAGGTCGTTGCCACCAGCGTGGACAACGATCGCAGTCCTCCGACTAGCCACGCGCAGCTTCTCTAATTCCTTCCTTAAATGCGCCGTTCCCCGACCGAATAAGCACCCTACCTTCCTCCTGTCTCGGTTTGCAGAAGCAAAGTACTTCTCCTGGCACCTGATCTGCGAGTTCCCAATCAAAACGGTCTCTTCCTCCTTCGCGCACAGGAGACTAAAACGGTTGGAGGTCCTGACAGCGGCAACCGGGGTCTCAGGTCTCTGCTTCGCAGCCTTCTTGCCCGATACCTTTCGATACCCGTCGCCACCCATAGACTCAGCCGCACTTACAGTACCCGACTCACCTCGACTGGCAGCTACATCCTTCGATTTTTTTGGGTCATCAGTAGGCCCCTTCCCACCCGTTTTCTTTATCGGCCCCTTCCCACCCGTTTTCTTTATCGGCCCCTTCCCACCCGTTTTCTTTATCGGCCCCTTCCCACCCGTTTTCTTTATCGGCCCCTTCCCACCCGTTTTCTTTATCGGCCCCTTCCCACCCGTTTTCTTTATCGGCCCCTTCCCACCCTTCTCTATCGGCCCCTTCTTTGCGCCCTCCCTTCCCTCCACCTTGCGCCGTGGTTCCGTGCATTGTCGCTGGCGATTCCTGGCACTGATTTTGTACCCTGGCCCCAGGTTGCACCTCTACCCTTTCTCCGCGGTCTCGAGCTCTGTCCAGTCCGCCGCTGGACCGCCTTTCCAGGTCGGCTATCCTATCAATGAGCTCGGGGTGGAGGGCGCAGCCGCGTCAGTGACCGCCGCGCCTCCAAGAGCCGATCTGGACGACTCGAGCGGCCGGACCCTCCTCTCTAGCTTCTCATAAAACTGCATGAGTTCGCAAAAGCGGCACATGCTGGAGTGGTTGATCTTCTCAAAGCAAGCTTCTTTGAACTTCGTCACCCACTGGTTTACTCCACACCTCGCACACTCAGCCCTCAGTTTCTGCGGTCCAGTCATTGTAATTTTTTTTGTTCTACATAACTCCGAATACACTGAATAAGATAAAGCGTTCTAGCAATGAAAACTTTCAAAAACGTTCTGACCAGTACATAAAAAAGGAGTGGGAGGGATGAATTATTCCAGCCGCGCAAGCCGCATCCGCCTACCTGTAAGTGACGGCTGCTGCCGCACCGACCAAAGGTCTCCCCAGGGCCGGACAGTCCCAAACGTGTCGCAGCTACCAACTGACAAACACTCGCGACGCAGGCGTCACGGATTTCCCGCCAGGAGCGATAGCGAGATGCAACTCCTTACTAAGTCTTAGTAGTCACTCACAAGCGACAAGACCAGGGGTGGGGAACCTGCGGCCTTTTGGGGTACTAGTTGCGGCCTTCTGCCTGTTTGACATTCAGAATTCATACCGTACGATAATGGACAGCAACTGATACCCCTTTAGGGCTTTAGGCTATTTCATTAGATCATAGTTTCAGCTTCACTGCTTCTTACACATACAAGCCTTCTTTATGGCTTGAACAATAGGAAATATGGCAACGCTTCCAGTTGAAACTGGCAGCGTTGCCTTACGGCTTACGCCCTTACCTATCAACGATCAACTCGACTGGCTGACTGGATGACAGTTACTGACGATTCTCCGATAGTGACACGCACGCTTGTTTCCTTTAAAACTGTAAATCTTTGATCAATTCGTGTACCATTTTTATTTATAAATCTTCTGGTACCCCACTCATGTCAAAAACTGTGAAAAGAAAATTAAAGGAAGAGAACAGAGTATTCCATGAAGAATTGGAATTGCAGTATTTCATAGTTGCTGAAAAAGATAAAATGATGTGTTTGCTCTGCAACGCCATAATTGCAACAGTGAAGAAACACAATGCATATCAGCATTATGCAACTCATAAGAACCACAAGTATGCTATATTGGAAGGAGAACCCCGAAAGTCTGCACTTACGAAGATGAAACTTCAAAAGCAGCAACAACCAATATGCCAAAGCGAAATACTTATTATTCGATTGCCTTGGATGAGTCCACTGATATTACTGACTCAGCGCAAGTGTCATTTTTTATTCGTGTTATAACTGCAGATTTTCAATGCTACGAGGAGTTACTGGCTTTGGGTACCCTTACGGGGAAGACACGTAGAATTGACGTCTTGTCTCTCTTCAAAGAAAAATGCCGTGAAGCGAAACTGAATTTATGTAATTTAGTAAGTGTATGCACAGATGGTGCAACTTCCATGAGAGGAAAATGTGCAGGATTTGTTGTGCTACTACAAAAAGTACTGCCAAATCCAGATAGCTTGATTTCCTTTCACTGTATTTTGCATCAACAGAATCTCTGTGCCAAATCTACTGTTTTAAGTGACACATTAAGTAAAGTTATACGTATTGTGAACTACATTAGAGCAAATGCATCACGACATCGCCAGTTTCGCAATATGCTTATGCTTGATGATGAAACATTCACTGTGGATCTTCCGTATCATTCTAAAGTGCGCTGGTTGTCACAAGGGCAAGTCTTTGAAAACCTTTTGTCTTTGCGAAAACAAATCACAAGATTTTTTGAGGAACTCAATGAACCATGTGAATTGTCAAAAAGGATTTCTGCAGAAATGTTGCATTTTTGTATGACGTAATGTCAAAGCAAAATTACCTGAATATTTCTTTGCAAGGTAAAACTAAATCCATATTTGAAATGTGGCAAAAAATCCAGGCTTTTCGGAGGAAGTTGCGCTTTTTCAAAACTATCCTTACCCGATCGGAACTTTCAGCTGAACACTTCCCTGAACTGGCAAAGGTAATTGATGAAGAAGATACACGCAAATCATTAAGGGAATGCGATATGAAAGAATACACAGCTGTCCTAGACTCCCTGATTGAAGAATACGATGAAAGATTTGAAGATTTTGAGAAACTTGACTTCACACTGAAACTAGCTTTCGAACCACACCTGGTTGATGTCTCCAAAGCACCTGAAGATTTACAGATGGAGTTGATTGAGCTATTAAATTAGAAGATAATATCCTTGTCTCTATTTGATACTAAGAAGGATCCTGTTGAAATATGGAAAAGTGCCGTTGAATACCCACGTCTGCGCCAACATGCTCGTCGAATGTTGTCTTGTTTCGGCACAACCTACTGTTGTGAATCAACGTTTTCATATGTGACTCAAATCAAAACGCGCTTGAGATCTCAGATGACGAATATTCACCTGGAGGACGAACTAAAACTACGGGCAACGATGTTGGAACCAAATGTACGACTCCCGTCCCGCAATAAGCAGTCACAAAAAAGTCATTAAATGGTTTATCACTTTTTCACTTAATATCATATTAACATCATTTCACTTAATATCATTTTTCACTTAATATCATATTAACATCATTTCACTTAATATAATTTTTCACTTAATATCATATTAACATCATTTCACTTAATATCATATTAACATCATTTCACTTAATATAATTTTTCACTTAATATTTGTTCTATTGTCAATTATTCCCCCCAAAAATAAATGTGCACTTGCTGAATTTTTTTATTTATTATAAAAGCCCTCACGTATTATCAAGTTTGATTTAAAATTAGTAAATATGTAGATTGTAGACTAAAATATGACATTTTGTTGTACTGTATATGTTAAATTCTCAGCATGCGGCCTAATAGGGTCTTGGTTAAATGAAATGCGGCCTTCCAATGAAAAAAGGTTCCCCACCCCTGGACAAGACTCTTGGAATCCCGTGTTCAAGGGATATCCCACCAGACCCAGCAGCTACGTCCGAGACTTTCAGTTGGCCTGGCAGCCAGCTAGGCAGTAAAGCTCTCACCTAAGAGCAGTACAGCCAAGCACCATCAATTGGTCACCAAAGCACGGTCGCAGGGGGCTGGTCAGGCCATTACGGGTTAGGAATGGGCTTAACGGGGCACTAGCCACAGACCATTCATCGCGCCCCTACGCCTAGGACCCTTCCATCCCAGTCTCTCACGACCTACGAGTGTTAAATGGTGTTATTTATAGAGGTCCCAAAGCCTCTCCTCCCAAGCATGAGATAGCAGTAGGGTCCTAATAGTAAAAGTAGAGAAAAAGACTTAATACTAAAAGAAAAGTGGGTTTGTTTGTTTTTTTTCAGTCAAAGGAGAGCATCCTTAACCTAAGCTAAAAGGACAGAGTAGGGATGGGATGGGGTCCTAGTAACCCACGGGACAGGATTGTACAACATACTTCACCCGCCCTCCCGAAAGAGAGAGAGAACCTAAAGGAACTGGCAGCCAATTTCTCTAGAATCCCACGATTCGGGACCGGAGGGCTGTCACACCCCAAATATAAAGTTTACAACACCCAGAAGAAGTGTGCGTAACCTTTATACGCCCCCCCCCCTGCGGAGATAAAATAAGCAACCAGAGAGAGAGAGAGAGAGACCCCACCCCCACCCACTCCCACTCCATCGTATTTGAAAAACTTAGCGAAAAACGTTTCGCACGAAGACACTGTAACATCTTCAAGTTCAGGGACAGGAAACATTTAAGGCGCGAACGCAGAACAAATTAACGTCCTCTTTTCTTTTCTTTTTTTTTCGCTAGTTAACAATTTCGTGTCTAAAATTGCTAGTGTCACACAACTTCGGCCAGCATGAAAACTTCACGTGAAATTTGCAAATAGTTTTCACATGTTTAGTGTATATATATATATATATATATATATATATATATATATCTCTCTCTCTCTCTCAGCATGAGTTCCTGTCATCTGTATAATTGCTTAGATCATAAAAACAAAATTTATGACTTGAATAAATACAGATTAAAGTTTTGAAGAAATTATTATTATTAATAATTTTTTTAATGATTTATTTTAATGTAAATTAGGTTGTGTTAATTTCTTATCAAACTAATGTTTATTTTCAGTTATGTCAATTTACGGCCCTTTTTTTATATACAGGATGGTGCATAAATGTTTCATAAATCGCAGGGTGTATTCTTGAGGAACAAAAGTAAAGAAAAAAACCATATGAACATACAGTAGGTCGAGAAACACGTAGGTTTCGAGCTATAGCACGCGACAGAGAAATGAGACGCTTAAACATTTTTTAAATTTTATGCAAATACAGTGTGATACATTTGCTTCATTGAAGTAAATGTTCGAAATTCTTTCCTACTTCTTGAATGCATGCCTTAGCACGTCGCACCAGTGATTGTCTGACACACTCGAATTCATCACGTGCTCGGACTTCTGTAACATAAACTAAGCTTTTTAAATGACCCCACAAGTAATAATCAAGAGGATTTAAATCTGGTGATCGAGGTGGCCACGCAATAAGACCACCGCGCCCTATCCACCTGTCAGGATACACAGCATCAAGATATTTCCTCGTTAAACGGGCGAAATTAGCTGGTGCACCATCATACATGAACCATATTAGTCGTCGAGTTCTGATAGGCACATCTTCAAGTAGCACTGGCAAAGTCTGCTCAAGGAAACGCCCGTGTATTTGTATGAAATGTAAAAAATCTTTAGGAGTTTCATTTTTCTGTCTCGCGCTATAGCTCGAAACCTACGGGTTTCTCGACCTATATTTACATGGTCTTTTTTCTTTACTCTTGTCTCAAGAATACACCCTGCGATTTATGAAGCACATTTATGCATCACCCTGTATAAACGGTTTGTACGCCTTTCTACTTCTGCAGGATTACCAAACCTTTATTTCTGTCTGCAGAGTTCGGTTGGTAAAGTAATTAGTTGTAAATGACAGTCGGGTATTAAGTTAATTTTAGAAGGTATTTATACTTTATTATTATTATTTGTTGTTATTCTACCGATCATTGACTAACTCATCCTGTTGTCATTATGCAAATGACATTATAATCATTATTCACAACAAGATTTTGTTGACACTCCAAACAACTTCCAACAATTAAGTGCAAAAAATTTGTTTAACAAACAATCATATATATATATATATATATACTAGGCCGTTTCGAAAAATCGAAATTTATGATGGCTCAACGCACACATACTAAAAAAGTAATATGTCATGAATAAAGACTTCATGCAAAATATTAAGACAAGAGCTTATTGTTATCCCACCCCTCAATGCATATCTATTTTACCCCTCATCAGAAAATTTTCATTTTTCTGGCAAATATATTTATTTATTTTGTGATGTCCTCTTAAATTTGGTATATAAAATTCATAAATAAAATTGGAAGATAAGTAGGTCATTTTCAGGAATGGTCCAGTAACCCCCCATATTCTTTAGAGAATTCTAGAAAATTCTTCCTTCAGGATAACTATTCTAGAATTTCCATTTTTTCCCTTTATGGATTATATGATGTTTTATTTGCTTTTTCATCTATAATTACTGATATTTTCACAAGTTTACTGTTCTAGAAAGGTTACTTCATGTTACTTTACAACTTTCTTACAGTAATCAAGTCATAATATAATTTAGGTGAGTGATTAATGATTATATTATATTATTATTAAGACTAACAGGTGGTAAAACTTTTTCCCTCAGAATTATGGCAAAAACCAGAAACAAGTGTGAAGTCTGGTTGGTCGGACAAGTGCTGAAGAGGGTTTTTCTGAGAAGCAGCTTCCAACTAACAGTGATGTCCTTAAACGTCTTTTTTATCACATTAAGGTGGGAAAGCAAAATGTCTCTGTAGCTTGCGCAACTGTAGCTAACGAAGTTATTGCTATGTGGGAAAAAGCCTCCTTAATTACATCCCACAAGCCTTATATTGTCTCAAAGCTTAAAAGGCTTTACAATAAGCATGAAGGGCTGGTCAAGAGAAGAATGAAGCAGAATTTGTCACCAGCTTAAAGAAGCTTTTCGATGTAGCTCATTCAGAAGTGGAAACAGAAATAAAATTGCAGGAGGATAAAGATTTTCTTAAGGATCAAAGGAACGATCGGAAAATGATTATGGGTCCAGAAGACAAGGAGTTTTCAAGAAAGGCAAAAGCACGACAGATAAGCATGGAAAGAATGGAAAAACTTCGCAGGAAATCAAAGGAAGAAATGAGGCAATTGACAAAGGTTGTGGATCTCAACCAATGTGAAAATTCCGGTTCAGGAGGAAGTGAAGAATCATCTGGTGATGAATTGTTCTACAGAGCACTCTCATCATCATCTTCAAAAAAGGAGAAGCTTGAACCAGGTGTAATTGTTAGGGATAAAAAGTTCTTGGCTGCTCTGGACCGCACTGGAACATCTGCAAGAGCTGCTATGCACATTGTGGCACCTGCCGTTTCAGCTACTGGAGTGGAAATTGAAGAGATCACACTTTCATCATCCTCTATCTACAGGTCTCGGTGATCAACACGGATGCAGATGGGAGAAGACATTAAAGCCAGTTTCCAACCAAATACCCCTTTAATAATTCATTTTGATGGAAAGCTTCTTCCATCCATGCATGGGGGTAAGATTGATGTAGTGCCCATTGTTGTGACTGGTGCAGGCGAATTAGAAAAATTACTGTCTATTCCAAAGCTTATTTCTGGAACGGGAGAAGAAATGGGGAGAGCAGTTTTAGATGTCTTGAAGCAATGGCCACAAGTAAATGAGTGGGTAGCAGGCCTTTGTTTTGATACTACTGCAAGCAATACAGGTATCCATGCTGGGGCTTGTACCATCATCCAAAAGGCCCTTCAGAGTTCAGAGATCACTCCTTTTTCTGGCATGCCGCCACCATATCCACGAGCTTCTTATCACTGCAGTTTTTGACATGTTTTTCTCTTCTTCGGGTCCACAAATTCCATTATTCAATCGATTCAGAGATTGTTGGGATAACATTGATCAGCAGAATTACAAGCCCTATGAACCCAATGATCTCACCTCAGAATCTTTAGATCATTGGATCTTGAAGCACAGAGACAAGCTTATTTCTTTCATCAACTCCAAACTTCAAGAGGGCCACACTCGAGGTGACTACAGGGAATACTTAGAACTTGCACTTATCTTCCTTGGTTGTCCAATGCCTAAAACAAATAAAGGCTCTGATAGCAGATTCCACTACCCAGGAGCTTACAGCAGAGCTAGATGGATGGGAAAGGGCATCTATTCCTTAAAAATTTACTTATTTAGGAACCAATTCCTTCTCACCCCTCATGAAAAACAAGCTCTGATATGAATAAACGCCTTTTCAGTGACAGTTTATCTTCAAGCTTGGTATACATCTCCAGTTGGAATTGATGCTCCAGCAAATGATTTGGCCCTCCTCAAGATGCTACATATCTACAAGATCCAGGTTGATAAGGAAGTGGGTGCTACAGCCCTCAAAAAACTTCAGAACCATGGTTGGTACTTGAGTGAGGATCTTGTAGGATTTGCTTTTTCTCAAACCTCGTGACTGAAGATGATAAGGTTCTAATGCTCTACAACCTTCACCACGCGCCTCCTCGAAAAGTGAGGGCAAGAAAGGTGGACCCCCGAATGTTGCAAAACCCCAATGACTTAAAGATACCAGTTTTGTCACAACTCAAACACAAGACTTCTTCAAGTGTTTGAAAATAGAAATTCCCAAGAAACTTGAAGACATTGAGGAGCACCGTAATCGGGTCATGGCAGTCAAAGTAATCAACGACTGTGCTGAACGAGGAGTCAAACTGGCTACAGAGTTTAATGAGAAGCTCACAAAGAGTGAGGAAGAGACACACTGGCCTTTCAAATCATTGAAAATCAGAGAAAGGAGGTCCCTCAGCCACTGAAATCCCTATATTCTTAATCAATATATGTCTTAAATAGAATTTAAGTCGCTTTGTTTTAAAACATATTTTTCGTTCAGTCTTATATTTGCTCTAATTATCCATTAATGTAAAAGAAGCGCCATCTGAGGGGTGCCTTTTTATCATTCAAATAAAATATTTTGTCTATTTGTTTTTCTTCCTTTATTTAAAAAAATAAAAGTGTGTGCGTTTATCAAAATTCAATTTGAAAAATTACCATATAATCGTGAAACGGTCTAAATATACATATACAGTATATAATTTATAATGTTCATAAAGTTACGCATCATAAGAACATAAGCAATGTCTGTTTATTTATTTATTTGTCTCCGTCAGGCCAAATATGTTGAGGAACATTCAAAGAAACCTGCTTTTTCGTTTACAAACATGTTTTAAGATTGGTGGGAATCATTTCGAACAAATAAATAAAACAAAATAAAAAATAAACAAAATAAATTTATTTCCTATGATGCGTGACTTTATGGACACAACACACACACACACACACAACACACACACACACACACACACACACACACACGGTGTCCCATAAGTCCGGCATCATAGGAAAAATAATAAAAAAGGCAAAACAAAAGCTTTTATTTACAGAACGTGCTCAATATGTCCACCATTGTTTTCATTACACAAATTCGGACGTGATACCCAGTCAGCAAGCACACGGTGAATGATGTCAGGAGTAATGGTGTTACATGCCCCAATAATGCGCTGCCGCAAATGTTCAACACTCCTAATTTCTCTGCGTATACCAGCGCTTTCAAGTGGCCCCAGAGATAAAAATCGTGGCGTGAGATCCGGGCTTCTAGCTGGCCATTCCACAGGCCCTCGACGTCCTATCCAATGACAGGGAATGTTGGTACAGGTATTCCCTTACTTTGGTGCTGTAATGTGCAGGAGCGCCGTCTTGCTGGAACCATGTTGGAAAATTTCCTTCTTCGTTAAAGACACTGGGAAATGCTTCTTCCTTGAGCATACGTAGGTAGGTGCCTCCAGTGACATGTTCATCGAAAAAGGGGGGGGCCTATGATGCGATCCTTCCAAATGCCACACCATACCATCACCCGAAATGCAACTTGTTCCCTTGAAGAGGTATACCAGTGAGGGTTGTTTTGAGACCAGTAGCGGGTGTTCTGTCGATTTACCTCACTATTTCCATAAAAAACAGCCTCGTCACTGAACAGAATGGTGGACGGAAATTGGCATCCCGAGCATATTGTTCCGTAGCCATTCACAAAATTCCATCGGCCGGTCGGGATCATCTTCGCTTAATTTCTGTAGGATCTGAAGTTTATATGGATGCCATTTGTGAGCCTGAAGAATGCGATGGATGCTACTTTTCGACACTCCTGTCTCGGCGGACAATCGCCGAAGAGACTTATTGGGACTTCTGTTAAAATGAGCCAGGATAGCAGTCGCTGTATCATCGTCAGTGGACCTCCTTGAAGGTCCACTGCGTGGTTTATCTTCTATGGATCCTGTTTCCTTAAACTTTGCAACTCCGATTTCCTATGAGTAGAATTATCTGGATTCGTTCTTCCTTGCTCACAGACATTATGGCCTGTAGAAAGAGAAAAATGAATTATGGTTTGTAGAAATAGAAAAATATGAATTTCTTCTATGATGCCGGACTTATGGGACACTATATATATATATATATATTATATATATCTATATATATATATATATATATATATATATATAATATAATATATATATATATATATATATATATATATATATATATAACATGTTACACACAGATCGTGCATGGACCGTACACGGTCTATGTGTAACAAGTTTCTCATGGGACTATCTGGACCACGAGTGATGTTGCGGTGGACATCTTCAAAAGAAGATTAGATGCCTGGCTCAGAACAATTCCAGATGAGCCGGGCGTACCTGGCTGAGAGGTTAATGTCAGGAAACCAACTCTTTACTTCACCAGGCCAACTCGAGAGGAAGGCCGACAAGCTTGTCCTCCGTGAAATGAGGAATCATCGCACGGAACATTTGAAAGGTGTATATATATATATATATATATATATATATTATATATATATATATATATATATATATATTATATATATATATATAATCAGCTTATAAAGTTATAACAAAAAAGACGACGATAACCCACTTAAACCTAAATACGTATGAAGTCCATCCCTGTAAAACAAAAGCAGTCGGCCAAACTTCTGGAAACTACCCTCAACCGAAACCTATTTGTGAAAGTCGCATACATAATCTCAGAAGCAGGTGTGGCTTTGCCGAAACAAGTCCTCAGATCCATATACTACGCTACGGTACACCCACATCTACAGTACCGCATTAACTCTTACGGAAGTGCGGAACAATATTTAATTCAGCTATCGGTGGTCATGCAAAAAGAATAATTAGGAACATTTTTAAATCGACGGGTAAAACGAAAGTACCCACATAATGTTCTACGATACAAAATTCTAAAACTGGGAGATATTTACAAACTAAAAGTTGCCTCTTTTTATATGTATCAGATCGTCAATAGCACTTCTCCAAAAATTATGCGAAATAAAATATCAGCTTCCCAAAACCCCCAACACCGCTTTAACGCGAGACAATCAAACACGTACCTCAGAAAACCAAATTACACTCTAGAGTCTAAACTGCGTAGCCATAGATCCTTAGGTTCCACTAGCCCCCAACCTTTGTAACACCCTCGACTAAGCGAAAAAAAAATTAAAAACGTTTTTAAAAGGCTTCCACAAAAACTCAAAAAATAAATTCACAAATTTTTACAAACCATATAGTATCTGTATTCTGTCGCCAACGTCCGCTTCAACCTTTTTCCACTGTTCCTTCCCACTCTGCACACCACTCGCAATTAAGATAATTAATTCCATCTCCGTATAGCCATAAAATCTTCGTGTAGAGTAGAGGTGTTGAATATTAATGTTCTTGCAAAGTCAAGGTTATATAATAAGATTATACATATAAAGAAAAAGAATTTGTAAACTTCTCTTATTATATATATATAATTATATATATAATATATATATATATATATATATATATAGATATATATATATATATATATATATATAATGTGTGTGTGTCAGAATTAAATAAACATACCCATTCTCCAAATACATGGCTAGGTTTTTATTCTATCTCATACTTCATGTTTTGTTAACCCATCATATTTCTAGTTAATTTTGATGACTTCCCTTCTGTTTTGACTAACTACACAACATAGAGGTTATTACGATATCCAAAAGCCTTTGTTAAATAATCGCATTTAGCCAAAAACATATAATTCGCTCACAAATGGCAGTTTATGCTGAAAATGTGGAGAAAATATTTGCTGATCTATTTTATATGTTCTTTGTCAAAGCCATTTGAATGTTCTTTGTACATCCTTAAATAAAACAAAATTAAGTTTATTATTATTATTATTATTATTATTATTATTATTATTATTATTATTATTATAAAAATGGCTGGCATTCGATGAACGTACAGTTTTATTTTTATACTAAACGTAAAAGATCTGTGCGTGTCTTTTACGTTTAGTATAAAAACACTATTGTGTGTTCATCGAGTGCCAGCCATTTTTATAAAAATAATTTAATTTGTGTTATTTACGGATGTACAAAGAACATTTAAATGACTGAATAATGCCGAAGTGCCGTCATATTTCTTCTTCCCTATAAATAATGCCACAATTCCGACTGTATAACGATAGTTATATTTATCCGAGAGCTTTTCTTGCATGCTGAGATGACCGCCAACCAAAGGTCAAACAGGAAATTTTACTGCGTACGCCAAACCCTTTGCAGTGTTCTGACGTAAAGTTTGCGCAAAATAGATTATTTCTTCCCATTATATATATATATATATATATATATATATATATATATATATATGCGGGTTGCTTCTACAGAGCTTCAATTTAATATTTAGGAGAAATCCAATGACAAGGAGAAATGTAAATGCCATGAAAAGTCTTCTTTATTGCGCAACGTTTCGAGCAATACGCTCATCTTCAGGCTGTTTAATAACAATGTGAAATTAAAATCAATATTGAATGAAAAACAAACAGAAATTTCTATAACCTATTCGTAAAGACAAATTTTAAAAGACTGAGAAAAGAGGGTTAAATTCTAAGTTATACAGATTTACATATAAAAATTAAGAAGTTATTTTTAAATACATGTAGTAAATGTGAAATTAATACACTGGAAAAATTACCAATAGTACACTGGAACAATGGAGCTATCTACCTTACACAGCAGTATCCGAGGCCGACTAATTTGAGCAGAGGAGGGAATGAAGATGGCGAGGGAGATAGGGGAAGGAGGGATTATAAGGAATTGGGGAAGGAGGAGGGATCATAGCAATTGAGAGGGACGGACGATGAGTCAACATTCAGACTAGGGGACAATGCTTTAATGAAAAGGGATTCTAAAATTCTTAGTGAGTTGGGACAAGTATTACAACCAAGAATTTTAAAATTGTCTAAAGTGACATCAATTTTGCATTTATGCTATGTTCACGAATACTCTGGAGGCTTCCTTAGTTTTTAAAATTTTACCTGTTCGGCCACTTATTCCCATATGCGAATAAAATCTAGCCCTGAGAGAGCGAACAGTGCTGCCGATGTAATTCCCAAGGAGACACCTGGGCAGGTAAATAAATATACAACACCGCTACGCAACGAGTCAGGGGTTCGATCCTTCGCTGAGAAAAAGCTACCTAAAGACGTTTTATTAATAAATATGATGCGGAAATCAGTATGATAAAAAAATTTCCTTAACAATTTTGTAAATTTAAGCTTAAATTCCTTATTCAAGGGACCCATTTCAGGTACCAAGAAATATTTTATATCCTTCGGCACTGTAATACATGGAAGTTGAGGGCTATAAACATTATTTAAGAAGGATCTAATTAGTTTGTCTACATATTGAACAGGAAAACTATTATTAGTAAAGTATGATCTTAGATTATTAAATTCATCATTAAGTAAGGTAAAATTAGAGGTCAAATTATATCCTCTGAACAGGAGAGTTTTAATACAAGACATCTTATAGTTGAAATCAGTAAAACTAAAAAAATTCATGCCCAAACCAGTGAAAGTGGGTTTCCTATAAACTGATGTAGTAATAGAATCACCGTTTTTCGAAATTAAAAGATCTAAGAAGGGGAGGGAGCCATTTTGCTCAGTTTCCATTGTATACGTTATATTGGGGTGCAAAGAATTTAGGAAGTTAAAGAATTGTTGCGCTTGTACCGCATTATCAAAGACTGCTATCGAATCATCAACGAAGCGTCGATAGAAAATTGGCTTGAGATGAGTGGGAGATTGTCTAAAAATTACACTTTCTAAATGAGTCATAAAAAAGTCAGCTGCTAACGGTCCGACTGGTGATCCCATCCCTACCCCATCAATTTGTTGGTAAACCTTATTGTTGAAAGTGAAATAGCATTGTTTGAAGACCAATTCTAAAAGTTCCTTCAAATGAGACAATGAAAAACCATGAAAATTATCAACTGAGCTAAAAACCCTATCTAAAATAATGGCAATAGTTTCAGATACAGGTACATTTGTGAAAAGTGACTTTACATCAAAACTGACAAAAAACTTTTTTGAATCGAAGTTTTTACCCAGGAGTTCTTTTTGGAATTCAAACGAGTTATTTATAGTGTAAACATTTTTCGCAAAGGGGGACAGGAGACGAACAACAAATTTTGCCAATTGAAAGGTGGGTAAGTTATACGAAGCTAAAATAGGACGGAGAGGTGTTCCAGCTTTATGGATTTTAGGCAGACAGTATAATTGAGCAAGATTAGCACCAGATGCGAACAACTGAGAGTAAGTATCATTTTTTATTATCTTTAAGGACTTTAGTCGTGACAGAAATCTATTAACCTGGTCTTCTAACCTTACAATGACTTTATTTACAGGTTCTAGAATTTGTTTGAATTTAGTAAGATCACTTAGGATTTCATTAGTTTTGTTTATGTAGTCCGATTTATTCAAAATAACCACTCCGTTACCCTTGTCTGGTCTAGTCACAACAATCTCCTGGTTCTTTGCCAAATTCTTAATACACTGCAAATCACTCTTCCTAAATATGAAAGATTGAAATTTAAGATTTCTAAGTTTAAGAAAAAATTCTTGAGTTAAATTTGAGAACTGACATTTGAGATTATTGAAATCCCCCACATGGGGAACATTTTTCAAGCCATTGAAAAATTTTTCAAAGTAAAGAAAAAACGAGGCTTATATATTTGAAACAACGGAAGCTTAAATTGCAAACCAAGTGACAGTAAAAACTTTTCCCGAGGGGAGAGTGTGTAACTAGAAAGATTCGAAATTACCTTCTCTGAATTGAAAAAATTTGGTGAATTCATTCCCAAAGCCTTTAACTTACGTTCATGTGTTTCCAAGATGGTAGAGTGAAATTTTTCTAGTTCACGTTGTACAAGAGAAATTATTAATAAATAGTCCAACAACGACAAGGTATTTTTAAGAGTAGTTATATAATGCCCAAGAGACTTGTTATGCGAATCTGATATTTTGATTTTATAATTAATTTCATTATTTAATAAATATTCCAGGGACGATTGATAAAATTCAGAGTCATATAGATTATCACGGTAGAGTTTGAAGTAAACAAATTTCGGGAAAATCCTGCAAGTCCGACACATTTCAAGAAAATAACAGTCCAGTTTTGACTTGAGAAACTTTCGTGAAGTCTTCCAAACATGGCGATAAGCCCTGAGGCCATCTTGTCCATACCTTGAATATATATAATTATGCGGGTTGCTTCTACAGAGCTTCAATTTAATATTTAGGAGAAATCCAATGACAAGGAGAAATGTAAATGCCATGAAAAGTCTTCTTTATTGCGCAACGTTTCGAGCAATACGCTCATCTTCAGGCTGTTTAATAACAATGTGAAATTAAAATCAATATTGAATGAAAAACAAACAGAAATTTCTATAACCTATTCGTAAAGACAAATTTTAAAAGACTGAGAAAAGAGGGTTAAGTTCTAAGTTATACAGATTTACATATAAAATTAAGAAGTTATTTTTAAATACATGTAGTAAATGTGAAATTAATACACTGGAAAAATTACCAATAGTACACTGGAACAATGGAGCTATCTACCTTACACAGCAGTATCCGAGGCCGACTAATTTGAGCAGAGGAGAACGGGAATGAAAGATGGCGAGGGAGATAGGGGAAGGAGGGATTATAAGGAATTGGGGAAGGAGGAGGGATCATAGCAAATTGAGAGGGACGGACGATGAGTCAACATTCAGACTAGGGGACAATGCTTTAATGAAAAGGGATTCTAAAATTCTTAGTGAGTTGGGACAAGTATTACAACCAAGAATTTTAAAATTGTCTAAAGTGACATCAATTTTGCATTTATGCTATGTTCACGAATACTCTGAGGCTTCCTTAGTTTTTAAAATTTTACCTGTTCGGCCACTTATTCCCATATGCGAATAAAATCTAGCCCTGAGAGAGCGAACAGTGCTGCCGATGTAATTCCCAAGGAGACACCTGGGGCAGGTAAATAAATATACAACACCGCTACGCAACGAGTCAGGGGTTCGATCCTTCGCTGAGAAAAAGCTACCTAAAGACGTTTTATTAATAAATATGATGCGGAAATCAGTATGATAAAAAAATTTCCTTAACAATTTTGTAAATTTAAGCTTAAATTCCTTATTCAAGGACCCATTTCAGGTACCAAGAAATATTTTATATCCTTCGGCACTGTAATACATGGAAGTTGAGGGCTATAAACATTATTTAAGAAGGATCTAATTAGTTTGTCTACATATTGAACAGGAAAACTATTATTAGTAAAGTATGATCTTATGATCTTGGGTATAACTTACCCACCTTTCAATTGGCAAAATTTGTTGTTCGTCTCCTGTCCCCCTTTGCGAAAAATGTTTACACTATAAATAACTCGTTTGAATTCCAAAAAGAACTCCTGGTAAAAACTTCGATTCAAAAAAGTTTTTTGTCAGTTTTGATGTAAAGTCACTTTTCACAAATGTACCTGTATCTGAAACTATTGCCATTATTTTAGATAGGGTTTTTAGCTCAGTGGATAATTTTCATGGTTTTTCATTGTCTCATTTGAAGGAACTTTTAGAATTGGTCTTCAAACAATGCTATTTCACTTTCAACAATAAGGTTTACCAACAAATTGATGGGGTAGGGATGGGATCACCAGTCGGACCGCTAGCAGCTGACTTTTTTATGACTCATTTAGAAAGTGTAATTTTTAGACAATCTCCCACTCATCTCAAGCCAATTTTCTATCGACGCTTCGTTGATGATTCGATAGCAGTCTTTGATAATGCGGTACAAGCGCAACAATTCTTTAACTTCCTAAATTCTTTGCACCCCAATATAACGTATACAATGGAAACTGAGCAAAATGGCTCCCTCCCCTTCTTAGATCTTTTAATTTCGAAAAACGGTGATTCTATTACTACATCAGTTTATAGGAAACCCACTTTCACTGGTTTGGACATGAATTTTTTTAGTTTTACTGATTTCAACTATAAGATGTCTTGTATTAAAACTCTCCTGTTCAGAGGATATAATTTGACCTCTAATTTTACCTTACTTAATGATGAATTTAATAATCTAAGATCATACTTTACTAATAATAGTTTTCCTGTTCAATATGTAGACAAACTAATTAGATCCTTCTTAAATAATGTTTATAGCCCTCAACTTCCATGTATTACAGTGCCGAAGGATATAAAATATTTCTTGGTACCTGAAATGGGTCCCTTGAATAAGGAATTTAAGCTTAAATTTACAAAATTGTTAAGGAAATTTTTTTATCATACTGATTTCCGCATCATATTTATTAATAAAACGTCTTTAGGTAGCTTTTTCTCAGCGAAGGATCGAACCCCTGACTCGTTGCGTAGCGGTGTTGTATATTTATTTACCTGCCCTAGGTGTCTCCTTGGGAATTACATCGGCAGCACTGTTCGCTCTCTCAGGGCTAGATTTTATTCGCATATGGGAATAAGTGGCCGAACAGGTAAAATTTTAAAAACTAAGGAAGCCTCCAGCATACGTGAACATAGCATCAAATGCAAAATTGATGTCACTTTAGACAATTTTAAAATTCTTGGTTGTAATACTTGTCCCAACTCACTAAGAATTTTAGAATCCCTTTTCATTAAAGCATTGTCCCCTAGTCTGAATGTTGACTCATCGTCCGTCCCTCTCAATCTGCTATGATCCCTCCTCCTTCCCCAATTCCTTATAATCCCTCCTTCCCCTATCTCCCTCGCCATCTTTCATTCCCATCTCCTCTGCTCAAATTAGTCGGCCTCGGATACTGCTGTATAAGGTAGATAGCTCCATTGTTCCAGTGTACTATTGGTAATTTTTCCAGTGTATTAATTTCACATTACTACATGTATTTAAAAATAACTTCTTAATTTTGATATGTAAATCTGTATAACTTAGAACTTAACCCTCTTTTCTCAGTCTTTTAAAATTTGTCTTTACGAATAGGTTATAGAAATTTCTGTTTGTTTTTCATTCAATATTGATTTTAATTTCACATTGTTATTAAACAGCCTGAAGATGAGCGTATTGCTCGAAACGTTGCGCAATAAAGAAGACTTTTCATGGCATTTACATTTCTCCTTGTCATTGGATTTCTACTAAATATTATATATATATATATATATATATATATATATATACACACACACACACACACACACACACACACTTGTTACTTTATGAGAGTTTGAACGACGGTTCAGGATCGACCTGCTTCGACCCCTCTGCAGCATCTCGCCCCATTTGCGGGATTGGTGGAGGAGGGAATTGCTGTCTGATCTTCTCCTGCCCTCGTAGCCAGCCAAGCATGGTTAGTCAGGGACTTTGCGCAGGAATCTGTCCAGCTGGTTTTTGAAGTTATTCAGGTCGGTGTGCTGGAGGTTCCTCGCTTCTTTTGGTGGGGCATTAAAGAACTTTGGCCTCGTTTTTTGAAGGTATTTCCCATCCTCGTTTTCATGGCCCCCTGACCCATCGCAGCTGGGACGGGACAAAATCTGCCTCTTCTCTCGTCGAGTTTGTTTCTATTTCATTTCTAAGGTTAGGGACAAAGACCTCGAGTATTTCCCATATGTATATTATTGTTGGCGTTCGCGTCTTCTTTCCAGAGTGTAGAGTTTCAGGGATTGTAATCGAGACCAGTAGTCTTCACCTTTCGTTTCCTCAATCTTAGATGTAAAAGTCCTTTCTTATAGCTTCAATGTTCGCAGTGTCTCGTTTTCAGTATGGGCTTGTGAGTACTGAGCAATACTTATTTATCGGTTGGACTAGACTCTTCCATAATTTGAGATATGATGTTTGCTTTTCTGCTGCGAAAGCTTCTCCAAATGAATCCCATTATGTTTCTCGCCATTGTAATTTTGATGTTATAGTGCTCTCTGAATTATGTATATGTTATAGTCAAAGTGTCTAACCAGCCATTTCGCGTAATGGCTGAAACTTTTAGTCATTTCAAGAAATGGCTTTCACTTGGTCATTTCGCGAAAGACTAAAATCTTCAGCCATTACGCGAAATGACTGAAATTCCACCTTGGTCATTTTGTACACGATCATTTCCCCGGTTACGTCAACCGTATGCCCTTGACAATTAGTTAGGTGAAGTTGTGTTATTTTCGTTAGTTTCACGAAAATAACACGACTTACCTAACCAATTGTCAAGGGCATACAGTTGACCTAACCGGGCCTTCAATGGCGGACATCGGAATAACATTGAGGCCCGGTTAGTATTTGAAAACCTCTCTATTGAAAACTCAAATTTAAATGAGTTCAAATGTTCAAATATGTATTTGAAGATTGTTTTTCACTTACTTGAACAGACTTGTGGATGGATGTATGTATGTACGTATGTTTTAGCAGATTTAGTTAGTTAAATAAAGGTTTCCAATTTTATTGTGATGTTTGTTATTTCTATGAATTCATGACAAAAGTCATTTTAGCCATTTCACGAAATGACCACCAAGGTGGAATTTCAGCCATTTCGCGTAATGGCTGAAGATTTTAGTCATTTCGCGAAATGACCAAGTGAAACAGTCATTTCGCGAATTGACAAAGTTTCAGCCATTAAGCGAAAAGGCTGGTTACACACTTTGACTGTAAAATAAGTAAATAAATAAATATAATATATATAATATATAATAAGCAGTTGCGTGTGATTCTGTCTGTCCCTGAACTTTTGGTCTCTTAAAAGAGCTAAATTTGTTAAGTAATTACATGGTTAGAGAGAAAAAAAACATTAGTCATGAGAATCTTGAGGTTTACTCGTGTCAAGATTGTGAAGCTTAAGATTTTCATGGCTGCGTTCTTTTCTATACTTTTATTGACCAAATAATTGAACCCAAAAATTACTGGGGAATCGCAGGCCCCCCAATTACTGGGGAATATGACGAAAAAACGACTTCAATAATTGAAATTTAATACAATCGGCCCACCAAGCAAGTGCTGGGCGCTGGGCATAACAGCTAAGTTATATATATATATATATATAAATTGAATATTTGGTTTGCTTCCGTCCGAACTGTTCATTCTGATGAAAGTGAAGCTTGTCACTCCACCTCACACCTACAGTTTAACGTCGAATCCGAACCACGCCCCACCAGCAGCCCAGCGTTTTAACCACCAGGTATGTACCAACCACTTTCTTTATTTTGTGGAAAGATGAACAGCTGGGTTTTGCTGCGCGTCGTCTGCGTCACCGGGTCTCGATCCCGGAACCGATGGATTCGTAGTCAGCGACGCTAACCACTACACCACCAATGCGCATAACCAATATGAATTTCGGCCAAGCAGATCATGCCTATCACAACTACTGAAACACTACAACAACGTTATTGATGCAATGGAAAGTAATGAAAACTATGATGTAATATACACAGACTTTGCCAAAGCGTTCGACAAGTGTGACCATGGAATCATAATACAGTACATAAACTGAAATATATGGAAATACAGGAAAAATAGGGAAATGGAAATATAATTTCCTTAGTGAGCGGCGGCAAGTCGTTACAGTACAAGGAATAGCTTCATCAGAATCAGAGGTCCTCGTTCAGTACCACAAGGAACAGTATTAGCTTCACTACTATTCATAATCATGCTGACATACATGAGGACGTTACCAGAGGCAACACAGTAACATCCTTTGCTGATGACGCAAAGATCAGTAGAAAAATAAGAAACCCACAGGATATAGGATCTCAACAGACAGACATGAACAGAATCTACAAGTGGACGAAAGAACAATATGAAGTTTAACAGTGAGAAATGGGAATGGAATACTATACCACAAAAGTGGACAGGAAAAGCAGAGAAATTCTAAAGCAAAAGATTTAGTTGTAATGACTGATGATGAGAAATTTGAAACACCAAATAAGATAGCAGTAAACAGAGCAAAAAGAATAACTGGGCAGATACTGAGAACCTTTAAACGAAGGGATAGGAATATAATGATTCCTCTAATGAAAACACTGATCATATCCAAATTGGAATACTGCTCAGTCCTAACATCAGGGTTCATACACACCTGCAAAAATATCAGGATTTTTTGGATTTTTTGAGAATATCGGGGAATATAAATATTTATGAAATATTTAGAACTTCATTATTTCTAAATATTTTTATAAATAATTTAACTATAAATTAATTTAAAACGTTCATATAAATAATTTAACCAAACGAGCACTATTGTTTTACATTATATAAAACGCGTGCATTTTGTTATCTAGTATTAATTTTTTAAGCCTGCCATACGATTTTTGCGTACGTTTTTTAATAGTAGTTAGAATCAAAATTAGGTTTTAATTGTGTTATATGAAATGTGAATTTTTTTTATAACTTTTATGCAATTTTTATAGAATTTTTATATATGATATATTTATATATCAGGAGATCATATCTGAAATATCAGGGGATTATCAGGTAACTTTATTTTTGGACCTGTGTATGAACCCTAAACATGCCCATTAAAAAAGACGACATTAGATAGCTAGAAGGGATTCAAAGAAGCTTCACAGCCAAGATCAATGGGTGCAAAGAACTAAATTACTGGGAAAGGTTCGCGAATTAAACCTATATTCACTGGTGAGAGAGAGAGAGAGAGAGAGAGTTACAAGGAGGAGTTACAAGGAAAAGAAGTACCTCAAAAGGCCTTGCGGCCCATACCGAGGAGGTACCAATGGCAACGGGTGCCAGGGAAAATTTTGTCTTTCAAACTATGCTAGCAGTAGTAGAAAACTGGATAGAAAAGTAGAAGGCTCTCTCCCCACCCTCCGCTCCCTCCCTGCCAGAGGCAGGTACGGAAAAAGGTTGAAGAAAATACCTTGACCCTGGAAAAGTAGCCAAGGAAATTTTACAGGAAAGTGGAGAATATATAAATAGCTCTATATTTAGCTTGCTCACAGAGACACCGAGCAAGCGAACTCCTGCAGAGTTTTCTGAGGTTTAATCTTAAACTATGAGTGTGTTCTGTACTTTGTCTAGCCTATTTTTAAACAGATTTACACTTTGACTGGAAACATCCTCTGAGGGAAGTTGGTTCCAGATATCAACTATTTTACAGGAAAAGAAATTTCCGCAGACTGAGGTCCTAAATGTCTTTACACACTCAATAGTGTGCAAGATTTCGTCTAACCTTTTCTTGAACTGATCCACAGAGGAACTGTTCACAACTTCCGAAGGTAACCTGTTTCCATGTGTCACAGATCTTACGTAACGTAATTCCCACACACACTAGTCCTAAACCGTTTCAAATCCAACTTCCAACCATTGTTGCGAGTTGGGTTATCATTTAAACTAAACATACTTCTAAAATCGACATCGTTGAACCCTCGTAAGAGCTTGAAAACCTCGATCAGTTGACCGCGCAGCCTCCGAGTTTCAAGCGAAAACAAGTTCAGGGCGCGTAACCGTCGATTGTAGCCCATATGCCTAACGGAAGGGATCAACTTTGTGAGAGAGAGAGAGAGAGAAGAGAGAGAGAGAGAGAGAGAGAGAGAGAGAGAGGAGAGAGTTACAAAGTTACAAGGAAAAGAAGTACCTCAAAAGGCCTTGCGGCCCATACCGAGGAGGTACCAATGGCAACGGGTGCCACGGAAAATTTTGTCTTTCAAACTATGCTAGCAGTAGTAGAAAACTGGATAGAAAAGTAGAAGGCTCTCTCCCCACCCTCCGCTCCCTCCCTGCCAGAGGCAGGTACGGAAAAAGGTTGAAGAAAATACCTTGACCCTGGAAAAGTAGCCAAGGAAATTTTACAGGAAAGTGGAGAATATATAAATAGCTCTATATTTAGCTTGCTCACAGAGACACCGAGCAAGCGAACTCCTGCAGAGTTTTCTGAGGTTTTAATCTTAAACTATGAGTGTGTTCTGTACTTTGTCTAGCCTATTTTTAAACAGATTTACACTTTGACTGGAAACATCCTCTGAGGGAAGTTGGTTCCAGATATCAACTATTTTACAGGAAAAGAAATTTCCGCAGACTGAGGTCCTAAATGTCTTTACACACTCAAAATGTCTTTACACACTCAAATAGTGTGCAAGATTTCGTCTAACCTTTTCTTGAACTGATCCACAGAGGAACTGTTCACAACTTCCGAAGGTAACCTGTTCCATGTGTCACAGATCTTATACATAACGTAATTCCCACACACACTAGTCCTAAACCGTTTCAAATCCAACTTCCAACCATTGTTGCGAGTTGGGTTATCATTTAAACTAAACATACTTCTAAAATCGACATCGTTGAACCCTCGTAAGAGCTTGAAAACCTCGATCAGTTGACCGCGCAGCCTCCGAGTTTCAAGCGAAAACAAGTTCAGGGCGCGTAACCGTCGATTGTAGCCCCATATGCCTAACGGAAGGGATCAACTTTGTGGCCCTCGCCTGCACTCGCTCCAGCCTCTCAATATCTTTCCTGAGGGTGGGCGACCAGAACTGCACAGCATACTCCAGTACGGCCGAACAAGGGAATTGTACAGTGAGAGCACAATCTCCTTGTTCCGAAACTGAAATTGCCTCCTGATATAACCCAATAGTTTCTGGGCTTTCTTTTCCATCTCTACACACTGTTTCGTAAACTTAAGGTCGCTGCTAATTAGCACACCCAAGTCCTTTTCTAAATCAGTCACCTCGATATTACTGCCCAACATCGAGTAGTCCGACTTGGGATTGGCGTAGCCAATGTGCATCACTTTGCATTTACCCAAGTTAAACGGCATTTGCCATTTTTCGGACCACTCTCCTATCCTACCTAGGTCCGCACGCAGTTCCTCGATCGCTTCGGGCGTCCCAACATTGGCCCCAAGCTTGGTGTCATCTCGAGAGAGAGAGGAGAGAGAGAGAGAGGAGAGAGAGAGGAGAGAGAGAGAGAGAGAGAGAGAGAGGAGAGAGAGAGAGAGAGAGAGAGAGAGAGAGAGAGAGAGAGAGAGAGAGAGCATTATTCACACTTGGAAAATAATGGAGAAACTAGTTCCTAATCTTACACTGAACCCCGTAACTCCCCAAACAACGGTGGAAAGTAGAAAAGGAAGACTGTGTCGTGTTCCCAAATTAAAGGCTAGACAGGGAACATCCTTAACCTTGAAAGAAAATATTTTGTTGCGAGAGAACCAAAACTGTTTAATCAGCTGCCCAAAGACCTAAGGAACGCGAATGGTGTTGCAGTGGACATCTTTAAAAGAAGATTAGACGCCTGGCTCAGAACAATTCCCGATGAACCGGGCGTACCTGGCTATGTGAGGTGGAGAGTACAAGAAGCCAACTCACTACTTCACCAGGCCAAGAGTTCCTTGCGAGTGACACCCATTGCCCACGGGCTAACATCATGAAAAAGAGGAACTATAGTATTTGTCATTTACCATTACTTATTAGGATTATGTTGGATTTAATTTTCTCAGAAGAGTTCCTTGTTCCATGCACTGTCTGTGTGTAACAAGTTTCTCAGGGACCATTCTGAGTTTATATATATATATATATATATATATAATATATCTTATATATATATATATATATATATATATATATATATAGCAGTAGTATAGTAACATCCTTTGCAGACGATACAAAGATCAGCAGAAAAATCAGCCGTGCAAAAGAGGTGGAGACCTTGCAGAGGGATACAAACAGAATATACAAATGGTCAGAAGAGAATACATGACATTTAACACCGAGAAATTCCAGCTCTTGAGATATGGTAGAAATTAGGAACTTAAACAGACAGCATATTATGCCCCGGACAGACAGGAAATTCAGAGCAGCACAAAACCGATAGGTTTGGGGTTATAATAACCGATGATGCGAAATTTGAGTCACAAAATCAGATAGGATAAACAAAGCAAAAAGAGTCGCTGGATAGGTACTAAAACAGGGTTGGCAAAAACCCAACTGGTTTTTTGCTGGGTTTTTGCCAACCATGACTAAGAACCTTTAAAGAAGGGACAAAACAGGAATGATTCCCCTGTTGAAACGCTGATCATACAAAAACTGAATACTGCTCAGTCTTGACGTCCCCATACAAGAAGAAAGAAATTAATGAACTAGAAGATATTCAGAGACATTTCACGGCCAATATCGATGGCTGCAAAGAACTAAAGTACTGGGAAGGACTACGTAAATTAAATCTGTACTCCCTGGAAAGAAGAGAGGGGTACACCATAATATATACCTCTGGTTAGCTTCCGCCAGAATTGTTCTCTGACGAAGGTCAAGCTTTTCACTCCACCTTAGACCTACAGTTTAACGTGGGTTCCGAACCACGCCCCACCAGCAGCCCAGCGTCTTAATCACTAGGCCACCCAGGGTACCCATTTATCTACCAACCCCTTTCTTTGTGTGGAAGGATGAACAGCTGGGTTTTGCTGCGCGCCGGCTGTTGTCCCCGGTTCTCGAACCCGGGGCCGATGGATTCGTAGTCAGCGACGCTAACCACTACACCACCACCATTATAGAAAAACTGGTAGCAAACCTCAAACTAAACCCAATTACCATCCAAACAACAATGGAAAATAGGAGAGGCAGAATGTGTACTATTGTGTAGTGTTCCCAAATTAAAGGCCTGCCAAGGGACCTCCACATTGAAGGAAAATAGCTTGGTTGTCAGGGGCCAAAAATTTTTAACCAGCTTCCAAAGGACCTCAGGAACATGACAGGGGTCAAAGTTGAAGTCTTCAAAAGAAGACGATGTCTGGTTTAGGATGATACCAGATGAGGTGGGTGTACCTGGCTATGTGCGGTGGAGGGCAAGAGAGCAACTCATTCCTCCACCAAGCCAGGCCTGGAGGCGGGGCCATCAGTTTGATTTTCGTGTGAAGAGACACCAGCACACGGAACTGCTACGAGGTCACGATACACACACACACACACACACACACACACACACACACAGGGTGTCCCATAAGTCTGGCATCATAGGAAAAATAATTAAAAAAAAGCAAAACAAAAGCTTTTATTTACAGAACGTGCTCAATATGTCCACCATTGTTTTCAATACAAATTCAGACGTGATACCCAGTCAGCAAGCACACGGTGAATGATGTCAGGAGTAATGGTGTTACATGCCCCAATAGTGCGCTGCCGCAAATGTTCAACACTCCTAATTTTCTCTGCGTATACCAGCGCTTTCAAGTGGCCCCAGAGATAAAAATCTAGTGGCGTGAGATCCGGGCTTCTAGCTGGCCATTCCACAGCCCCTCGACGTCCTATCCAATGACCAGGGAATTGTTGGTACAGGTATTCCCTTACTTGTGTGCTGTAATGTGCAGGAGCGCCGTCTTGCTGGAACCATGTTGGGAAATTTCCTTCTTCGTTCAAGACACTGGGAAATGCTTCTTCCTTGAGCATACGTAGGTAGGTGCCTCCAGTGACACGTTCATCGAAAAAGAGGGGGCCTATGATGCGATCCTTCCAAATGCCACACCATACCATCACCCGAGATGCACCTTGTTCCTTTGAAGAGGTATACCAGTGAGGGTTGTTTTGAGACCAGTAGCGGGTGTTCTGTCGATTTACCTCACCATTTCCATAAAAAACAGCCTCGTCACTGAACAGAATAGTGGACGGGAAATTGGCATCCCGAGCATAAGAAAAATATGAATTATGGTTTGTAGAAATAGAAATCTATGAATTTCTCCTATGATGCCGGACTTATGGGACACCCTCTGTGTGTGTATATATATACACACTGTATATGTGTATACTGTACATGCTATTAAAATTCAATATGGCATGATCATTGTTCGTATACAACGATCTTCAAACTCTCAACAGACAAGTTCAACGAGATCTTAACTGTCAGTGAGTAAATTAATAGCTTTCGGATTTCCAAACCAAAGATATAATTTGAAGCCTAGTTTCCCTCTTCCTTGAATAAAGAAGAAACTGGGAAAGAAAGACCAGTAAAACTCAAGAATATGGCAATCCATGTAACAGACAGAGTGGCACTGATGCCAAATACGTGTAAACGTTCGACTATCGATGTTGTATTTAAATAACAACGTCTCCGAAAGATATCCAATCTGTTTTTAGACCATTTAGTATATAAAAACACGCAATTTCGGATCATTCGATCATATCTAATCATTTTAACTTCTCAAATTTTGATCAATCAATGATATCTAATCAATTCAACTTCGCAGACTTTATACAATGGTTACTTAACCACCCAGTCTAGAATAGCGTTTAACTGGAAATCAACTCTTCTCCCATATGAAAAATGCACTGGAGAAAGTTTTCGTCTCACGAAGACAAACTAAAATGGAAATATAAATAAATAATAAAAAAAAACGTGAGGAAAATGAAAATAAATAACTACAAAATACCACAACAAAGAGATTCCTCACTAAACCTCGAGTCTTTGATGGAAAGAAGTTACCAAAAATAAAGTACACACACACACACACACACACACACACACACACACACACACACACACACACACACACACACACACACTATCGTTGAAAAAAAAATAGCAATTTATTTTTTTATTTTTTTAAATCGGTCCTTTTTTTTTCGTTTGAGAAGATGATAAAGCATCGAGAGACTATCGGACTACTTAGAAGAGGAGAAAGTTCTTTAACAGACCGACAGTTCAAAAAAAAGAAGGTTCTGCTAAAACATCGGTACGAGACAGTTTTGTCCCCAAAAATTCTGAGAAAAAGGATATAAACGCCGCCCCTCCACCTTCGCCCCAAATGCCCTTTGAAGTACAGGGTGGGCCGTAAGTTTCCATACATAGGAAAAATTAAACGTTTGTTTTATGTTTCAGATACCCTAAGAATATGCGTTTGACGTAAGATCTTGTTTACTGATGAAGCAAATTTTTACGTCAATGGAGAGGTTAATCGGCAAAACATACGTTATTGGAGTAATGCTAACCCTAACTGGCTGAGTCCGACGAAGATGCTGCAAGGTGCCGGTAAAGTGATGGTGTGGGCCGGGATATGGGGTGACAGAATTATTGGACCAATTTTTTTTTTCAGTGGAAATCTTAATGCCGAAAGGTATCTTAACATGTTGCAAGAAGAGATTTTCCCATCCCTGCTAAACGAGGAAGGTAACTTCCCAGTTTACTTCCAGCAAGATGGAGCTCCACCTCATTATGGTCTTCACGTGCGTCGGTATTTGGATCAGCAGCAGCAGTTTCCGGATGCTTGGATTGGTCGGCGTGGTCCTGTGGAGTGGCCTCCCAGATCCCCAGATCTCACCCCCCTTGATTTCTATCTTTGGGGGCACTTGAAGGCCATGGTGTATCAGGAAAAGATACGAGACATAAATCATCTAAAGGAACGTATCACCAACGCCATTACAAGCATAACGTCAACTGTGCTAATGCGTGTTCATCAACAGTGGGGAACACGTATTGAAATGTGTTTTCAAAACAATGGCAACCATGTAGAGCATATTATATAAATAAAAATGGTTGTCCATAAAAAAATGTTTATTTTTCCTATGTATGGAAACTTACGGCCCACCCTGTACGTAGAAAACAAAATAAATTTAGATTAGAAGTATTGGGAAGAAATTCGTGAGTTGTTCTGGTTGCAGCAGCACTCGCTGGAAAAAGCGGAGAATGGTGTCTTATTAGGGTGCCTTGTAGGGTCCCCTTCGGAACGCAAAACTTTTGAGGGACACGCAAAATTCTCGAACGTAAAAAGTTTTCGACGAAGGACCGACACCAATAAAACGACGTCTAACATATAAAATGATCTGACCTAATCTAACCTAACCAGATTTGACCTAATCTAACTTAATGTACTCTAACCTAACTTTACGTAACATAGCGATACCTAAGTAACCTAACTTTCATTTATAAAAAACTATTAAAAGCTGCTTCTACGATAAAATTCAAATGAAAATTTTCTAGACAACAGACACACAACAGACACACAACAGACACACACCAGACACATCGGGAGAATTTCTGTTTTAGCTTTTATATCGTGTAAAATGTAATAATCCTTTTTATAATTTCTACACGGGAAATAATTTAAGGGGTTTCTATTTAATTTCGCTAAAATAACCTCATCAAAATTCAAACAAGTTAAAACAGAAAGGGAGGACCATGCGGCATCCCCAAACTGAAGGTCAAACCAAGGAGTTGCAGCCCCCTCCTCGAGGGAACTAATGATTTTTAATAAAATGCGGAAGGCATTACGAAATAATGTTTAAGAGGATATAGACACCTGGCACAGAAGGGCCCCAGGTGATTTTACGTAATCCCAGGTCAGGTGCCTGTATTTGGCTACGAAACGAGGGTGGGGGAAAGACGTTGGAGAAACAGATAAAGAGAGCAGTTAATTCTATTCCATTAATTTGGTTGCAAAGGAGTGCCACACGCTTGGCCTCCGTGTACTTTGAACGAAAACCACGCTACAACATGAACACGCACCCGTATACAATCACACACACACACACACATATATATATATATATATATATATATATATATATATATATATTAGTGATGTAGCGGATGTCATTTTTTTCACATCCGCGAATGCGGATGCGGATGAGGATGTTTGATTTCAACATCCGCGGATGCGGATGTCTACATTTTCGTTATTTTTTAGGATATATTCGAGATTTGTTGTGTTTAACGTATATAATAAGTTATTATATAGAGAGAGCTGTAGCTATAATGTAGTATAATTGATTAATTGTACAATAATTGCTGTACTTTTCTCTGAATATATAAAATAATATCAAGCATCTAACTAATATAGAAATCATTAGTGAATTAGTCTGCAAAAAATTCGTTATATTTTGTTGAGTTTCAGCCACAATTAGAAACCATAATTGTGTTACCAGGATGCGGGACGTGAACCCAACTCAAATGCACCCCACCGACCTCTTTCCCCAACCTCCTCCTCCTCCACCCTTATAGAAAGAGATCTTTAATTAGCTTGATAACTATTTATATTAAGTTTAAAGTTTTATTAGGCATATTTATAAATGAGTAATTAAAATAAAGTAAACTAAGATGTTCATCGTTTAATGTTCAAACTTAATTATAGGAAGGTTATGCTTAAGGAACATTAATTTTTCTGCCTTTTCTGCTGCCAGTCTGTTTCTCTTTTCATCATATATTAATCCAGCACTGCTAAATAATCTCTCGCTTGGTACGTTTGTTGGAGGACAGGCTAAATGTTTCCTTGCAAGTTTACTCAAGTATGGATAGATATTCTGCGTATTTTTCCACCAACTAATAGGATTGTCACATGCAGCCAGGCGTTTTTCTTGGTGATAGCTCTCGATCATTTTTACTACATCTTTTGACATCGCGTAGGTCTCGTCATTGCTGCTTGACTCAAGAAACTGAGAGACAGATTCTGTGATAGATTTGCTTGTTGAAGGTGTTGGTTCTGTCACTGAAACTTTTATTCTTTTGGTGGGTGGCGAAGCGACAGATTCAAAAGATTGAAGCTCTTCAACTGCTTTGCCAAGTGATGATTTAACTCGTTCTAATGTACTAGGTGAAAAACTTAGCTTTGTAACGTGGATCTAAGTAGGTTGCAAGAGAGTAACTTCATACAAGAACAGCCTCTCGTCTTGTCGCTTGCATCACTTTTGCGCACAATTAATATAGTAGAATTTGATAATTTCCGCTTATTAATGACGTTTTATCTCAACGGTCCACATCCGCACGACATCCGCAGTCCAAAGTGCGGATGCGAGAAAATGTGCTGATGTTATGCGGATGTGACCTACATCACTAATATATATATATATATATATATATATATATATATATATATTAATGATAATCATGATCTCCATTAGGGATGGAAAATAACCGAAAAGTGTAAAACTTGTTTTCACCGTTGCTCTATTCTTAAAGCCGGTTTTTACCGGTTTTCACCGATGGGATTCTGTATGCATTTTAGGGAGGTAAATGATCAAAATATTAAACAGAAATAAGGTTTTAATTGATTCAATCAAGTATTAGGGGTGTGCCGGATAGTATTTTTTACTATCCGGCCGGATACCGGATAATATCATTCAAATAATTCATAATTTTGTATATATTATTATTTAGCTATTACTTGACTAATTGACTATACTATCAAATTTTAATCACTATTTGATGTAAATTATAGCTATCTTTCAATAACTTTACTAATTACCTATATTTTATCCTTTTCAGGATTGTTTCATTGCCTAAATCATATAGCTATATAGCTAGTTAGTATTAGTTACAGGCTTACAGCAATATTTTAACATTATTTACCCCCTAAAATGGCTAGTTTTATTTGGAAAATATTTACAATACATGAGACTAATCCAACGATAGCTATTTGCTCCCTATGTTCCAAACAGATTAAAAGGGGATCAGAGAAATTGGGTGCTAGGTGCTATAGCACAAAACCTTTGCACAATCATGCAAAGATGCTGCATTCAAAAGAATATAAAGAAGTGTCTCAACTTAACAAATCATCTGAAAATCAAAATTAACCTATAGCGACCACCTCAATGGCTCCGAAGGAGAAAAAATTAGTTGCCATGGAAAACAACTCACGTTAGAAGAAAGTTTTTCCTTTAAGAAAATATGGGATATAAATGACTCAAAAGCTCAAGCTTTACATAAAAAGATAGGATTAATGATGGCATTGGACAACCATCCTTTTAGTTTAGTTGAACAAGATCGCTTTATAGGACTGATGGCCCACGTACAGCCAAGGTATTTGCTACCAAATCGAACATATTTTTCAGAAAGTCATACCCAAAATCTATGAAGAACTCAAAGAAATTGTTATGAATAAATTGAAAGAAGGGAAATACATTAGCTTCACTTCCGATATTTGGACCTGCTCTTCTTCAAATGAATCATTCATTTCCTTGTCAGGTCATTGGATCATGAATGACTACACTCATTGTAATGCAGTATTGCATTTAGCTCATTTTTCAGGATCGCATACAGGAATTAATATAGCGGACAAATTGCAATCTATGTGGCAATCATGGAATATTGACAGATCAAGGCGTAATATATTGATCAGAGATGGAGCTTCTAACATAGCTTTGGGATGTGACCTTGCGGAAATACCTTCTGTTCACTGTTCAATTCATTTGCTACAGCTAGTGGTGAATGATGTATTAATGGCTCAACGATCTATAAAAGATCTTTTGGCAAAGTGTCGACGTTTAGTGACACATTTTAACCACTCCCCACTGGCTACTTCTGAATTTAAAGCTCTCCAAACACAACAGGGTCATGTTCCTCTTCTATTGGTACAAGATGTTTTAACGCGCTGGAACTCATCTTATTTGATGCTAGAACGTATGGTTAAGTTGAAAAAATCAGTTCAAATATACCTTGCTGATCATAGTGAATTACTTATTTCATCTAATGAGTGGCACTTGATTGAAAATCTTTCAAAGCTTTTACAGCCATTTTTTAAACTCACCCAAGAAATGAGTACAGAATATAGTTTACTCTCTACTGTTATCCCAAACATGTGCGCGCTTGAAAGGTTTCTTTCAAAAAATTGGCCAGGATGATCAAGGAGTCCAAACTACAAAAGATGAACTGTTGAAGTCATTGCGGTCACGATTTTTTGCCAATGAAAGCAATGAAAAAAGAAAGTGTCTAAATGTCTTAACAAATCGGAAGTATGCTCTAGCAACTGTCATTGATCCACGATTTAAATTTTTGTTTTTCAAAGATCAACAAAAGGAAAATATTAAGACATGGTTAATTGAAGAAATAAATGAAATAAACAACCTAGAGAAAATTAGAGATAAATATTTTGAAGAACAGGCTCACAGCAGCGACGATTCTAATTCTTCTTCCTCCTCAACAGGAAGAAAAAAGGCAAAGTTTGATGATGATCCACTCTCTGCTTGTTTCAGGGAACTAACACAAGAAAATTCAGAAAAGATACCTGGTGAGAAAAAGTTTAAAAAAAGCCGCAAGATGGCTTCATTCGCAGAAATAGCAGAGGAAATTGAGCAATATGCAAAAAAACCCATATCAGACAGACGACTATCTCCACTTGAAATTTGGGAAAATGAAGAATCCTTTCCATCTCTCAAGAAAATTGCTCTAAAATGGCTAGTGACACCAGCATCTTCAGTTTTCTCAGAAAGAATGTTTTCCGAATACGGAAATATTTTTGAAGAAAAAAGAAGTACTTTGCTACCAAAGCGAGGGGATGCTTCTTTTTATCCATCACAATGGACGAAAATTTGATTTAAACTTGTGAATCTAGTGTCTTGAACATAGTATTAATTTTTATTGTTTAATGTGAGTTTTTACTTTTTAAGGTTTTGCTATTTTAATAATTTCACTTACCTTATTGGTATATTTGATTAGGCTATATGTTTTATTTTTATATATCAAATCTTAATAAAAGGTTTCGCTAATTCATATTTTTTCATATTGTAATTTGCAATATATATAAAAATAAAAATAAAAATAAAAATTAAAAAGTAAGGGAAGCTGGGATCTTAGCTATGCGTCACACTTTTAGCTGGACCAAACATTTTGCCTTTTTAGCAGTGTTAATATAGTTACATACTAGTAGTGGTACATGCTTATTTATCAATTATTTTAATTTTAGATTTTTGTACAACTATATTCAACTTTTGCTAGCTAAAGGCTATGCAAGCTAAGATTGGAAAGGGGCGGGCCCAGATGGTATTCCCATTACAAAAAAGACTATCATAAATATCCGGCTATCCGGCCGGATACTGACATATATCATACAGGATACCGGATAATAGCTGTTATCCGGCCGGATATCCTACCGGATAGTGGTATCCGGCACATCCCTATCAAGTATGTGTAACATTTGAATTAAAAAGTTTATTATCGAACTTGATTTTTGAAATAACACTTGAGAAAACAAAGAGCATTAAGTGTCTGATCTGACATTCTTGATCGAATCTTTGTGACGAATAAACCAGCAGCTGAAAACACACACTCGCACTCTACGCTGGTGGCTTTTATTGTAAGCAACGCCTCGTACATTCGATCCAAATTTTCGCTTCTATTCAAAGTAGCTTCAAAATATTTGAATTCATTGTTTACGTCAAAGGTCTCAGAAGAATCTTTCTTGGGTTTCATTTTCAGTTTGTTCATCTCTCACACGTACTCGTTCATAAGTTGATCGTCATCATTTACTTCACGACCTGAGCTGCATTGTGAATCTTCGAGTTTCGAAGCAATTGATTGGACTTGGTCGTTTGTTTCTGAAATCTGGCAAGCTTCTGGAAAAAGCCTCTCAAATGTATGATCCGCATACTTCTTAAGTGTTTGTCTTGAAGGAAAGAGGAACGGTGCTGATGATTCATTTTTCAAGACCCTGGGATTGTGGAGAAAACTCAGCAAGGCGACAGCTTCTTTTTGTCTTCTCGATGAGTAGCGATCAATGAGACACTGACGTAGCTCAAAAGCTAAAGGATTGTTTTTGCTTTCAAATTTATCCAAATGAACTTCATGGAAGATTCAGCTTTGAGCAAATTTGCATCTTCGGAACAGAGTTCTTCAAAACATTTCCAGTGGCCGAAGCGTGTCAAAGAGGCTCTTTAGAGCATTCCATTCTTCATCTGAAATCGTCTCTGTTGAGCGTATCACTCTGAGGGCCTTTGGAATGCAATTTTTGAGTTTCAAAAATCTTTCTATCATGGCCAAAAGACTGTTCCACCTCGTTCTACAGTCAAGGATAAGCTTCATTTCCTTTCCATTAAATTCATCTTTGACAAAATCCTGCAATCTCTCATTTTTCAAAGGAGACTTTCGAAATATGCGGCAGATTTTTCTCACCTTATTTATTACTTTTAAGTAATCTCGAAGTTTTGGAAGAAAAATTACGTCATCTATGTCGGACTCAAAAATTGTATCAGTGCATAAAATTTCACACTCATCTTCACTTAACTCATGTGCAGAGTGTTCATCTTCTTCGATGGCTTCATCTTCAGGGGTAGGATCACTTTCCCCTTCACCTGAATTTTCAGCAGTATTTTAATACAAGATATCCAAAAACGCGAGATGTATAGCATGTGCAATGCATTGCTGGTGATCAGGTACTATTTCTCTTCCAAATTTGACCATTACTGAGGCACCGTCGGTGGTGCAACCCACGATATGCTTATCTAGGTCCAAGCCAAAGTCTTCCAATCTTTTCCTAACGATTGCAATAGTTTTGGTGCTATCGAGAGAACCATTTATTTTCATGAGACCAAGAGACCAATGTTGATTTTAATCATGAACATTAATATTAATATATCTTTGGTTTTGCAAAGTTGTATACTCATCCATAGTTAATGAATAGCGGATTCCTTGTCTCACCTGATTCTTGAAATAGTTGACCAATTCATGTTTCTTTTTCTCATGAAAACTAAGCACCATTTTTCTGACACCATTATGGGAATTTGGATGAGGCTTGTCGTATTTTGTCTTTCTTTGGCTTTCTTGAATGAATTCACTTTTAGCAATTGATTGGAAATTCAGTGCATCTACACACGCAAGTTTCGAAATTTCCTCTTCTATGGACTTTTTTTGCACAAACTCTTCCACTGTTCTTTGTTTCGTCAATGGCTGATTAATCTGGTCGATGTTTATGCCATGAATATTTTTCATGTGGGATGATAAACTTGAAGTAGAACCTCCACAACACTTTAAAACTTTGTGACATGTCATACTCTCTGATTCTTCTTTATTCTTACGAGTGAAATTTACCTTAAAGCGCTTCTGCCTCAAGGGTGCGCTGCTCCCACGAAGTCCACTCAGCGCCTCCTGAGGCGGGGCCACGACGGGGTCGCCACCCTTCTTTTCTCTCGCTCCTGCCATACGATTTGGTCCCCTATTGAATTTGTGGGGGCTGGTCTGGCAGAGGAATACCCTGACACTGTGGGTTGGTCGGGTATGTTGGCTAAAAACATGTCCAAGTGTTTTTTAAAAGTATCTACTGGGACTGCACTTATATCTCTAAGGTACTGAGGCAAGGAGTTAAACAGGCGAGAACCCTGCCTAGAGATACTATTATATTGAAGGGTTTGAATCCTTCTCAGAATGTTTGGTGGGAGGTGATATTTTTTACACATTCTGCCAGTTCTTGTTAAGGTGGGCACAATTGGTTCAGTATTGGGGGCAACTAAAAGCCCTTCTAGAATTTTCCAGGTGTAGATTAGGATGTATCTCTCAAACCTTCTCTCTATGGAATAAAGGTTGAGGCCTCTAAGCCTATCCCAATAGTTTAATTTGTTTTTACTCACCTGTTGCCCATCAGGTTGTTTAATATACGAGGTAAAGGTTCTTTGTAGGCCCTCAATTTTTTGCAATTCATTCTGTTTGTGGGGAAACCATAATTGAGAGCAGTAGTCAATGCGTGGAAGGACAAGTGATTTCCACAGGGTAAGCATGGTCATACTGTCCCTAGTTCTGAATGTCCTCAGTATATATCCTATTAGTTGTTTGCATGATGAGGTTACTTTGTCAATGTGCCTGTTGAATGTTGCATCTTCAGATAATATAATCCCTAGATCCCTGACATGATCAGTTTGTGCAATATCTTTTCCTGTGGGTCCAGTGTAGTTGAATTGTTCTTTCAGGTATTTATTTGGTCCATACTTAATTAGTTCAAATTTGTCTTCATTGAAGGCCATATTGTTTGCATCTGCCCATGCATATATAGTTTGTAGATCTTTTTGTAGCTCTACACAGTCTTCTTTTTCTGTAATTGGTCTTAGTATTCTGGTATCATCTGCGAATGACAGGAGAGAGCTTCCTAGGTTACAGTTTATATTGTTTAGCATTATAATGAATAGAATTGGTCCTAGTACTGTGCCTTGCGGCACTCCACTAATCACTTCTTTTTCTATAGATCTTGCTCCATTTACAGTTGTTATTTGTTTTCTGTCAGAGAGAAAGGCATGGATCCATTTTCCTACTTTTCCACAAATACCAAGTTCTTTTAGTTTATGGAATAATATACCATGGTCAACCTTGTCAAAAGCTTTTGCAAAGTCTAGATAGATGACATCAACATTGTGGTTTCTCCCAAGTATTGTAGGATTATATTGCAATGGTCTATAAGTTCAGTAAGGCAGGATCTCTTGTGTCTGAAGCCATGTTGAAAGTCTTCTAAGAGATGTTCATTTTCTATAAAACTGACAATGTGCCTTTTCAGGAATTTCTCAAATATTTTAATAATATGGGAAGTCAAAGATATGGGTCTATAGTTCTTGGCTTCCTTTCTTTTGCCTCCTTTGTAGATTGGGGTAATATTTGCTTGTTTCATGATTGATGGTATTCTACTGGTGTCTAGTGAGGATCTCCACAGGATTTTCAAAGGCAGAGATAAAGTATGTTTGCATTCCTTAAGAATCTTGGCTCCAATTCCATCTGGACCAGGGGCTGAACTCCCCGGTAGCTCTGTTATTGCCTGTTGTATATCTCTAGTGGTTATTTGTATATCTTCCAATAATGGTCTGTCTTGGTCATTTTCTTCTCTATCAAAAATGCTGTAGTTTTTATTTTCTTTGCTACTACAGGGGTACTCCAGCTTAAAGCATATTGAGATTGTAAAATGTTTGCCATTTCCTGTGTATTAGATGTGAGAGTTAGTCCATCTTTAGCAAGCAATGGGCCAATGCTCGCTTTGATAACTGCTTTGCGTTTAGCATAGCTAAAGAAGAATTTGCTATTTTCCTTTTAGTGCCAATAGCTTTGTTCATTATCAATATTCTCTCTTATGGTTGACTCCTTTATTTTAAGTTCTAACATCAGTATCTGATTCCGGATGTTACTATGTCTTGTATCACTTAATTGCTTTGTCAGTTGTTTAGATAGCTTTGTTCTCTTTCTCATAAGTGTCCTTCTGTATCTGTGCTCTTTTGTCCGGTGCTTCTGTGCACTATCGTTTTTCTTTGGTGGTGTTTGTATAATGCTGATGACAGCAGGTATTGTATTCTACTCCAGCATTCTTCTGGCTTTAGGTTTTCTAATTCATCTTCCCAGTTTATTTCTCCTAGACAGTTATTTATTGATGTCCAGTCTGACTTGTGCAGGTTTAGGTCAGAGTATGGCAAGTTCGTTTGGCATGGGTCTTGCTTACATTTGTGGGGGGACAAGTTTGTGAATATGTGCATGACATTGTGGTCGGAGTGTATAGTTGGTGTTATAACAATGTGGTCAATTGTAGTTGCATTATTTGTCAGCACTAAATCTAGGATATTATTTTTTCTAGTTGGGCAGTGGACATGTTGTACTAGGAGCAGTTTTTCCATAAACTCATTCAGGTGTTTTGATTTGGACCTTTTTGTCCCTGATTTCATACGACCATATTGGTTCCAGGTGCAATTTGGGAGATTAAAGTCTCCTGTAATGATTTAATTTCTTTGACATGATGACGTATTAAATCTTAGAATCTTAACTGATCAATGTGCAATCACCCACATAACATTCAAGACTGAAACATCAATTATTTACACTTACAGTATAAACAAACAAAAAACGATACGAAACGATGCTAAACGTAATTACTATGTTTTTAAACGTTTGGAAACGTTTGTTTCATAGAAAATGGACCAAAGTGATCGGAGACTTCCGCAAAAATGTAAAAACCAGTTCTTATCGTCGGTTTTGGTGGTGATTAAAAATGTTGATCACCGGTTAAAAACCGGTTTTTTAAAACCGGGTTCCATCTCTAATCTCCATTCGCAGGAGAAGTCCCGTAAAAAAGTAAGGTATTCATGAGGGTAATAACAATACAATTAATTAAACAATAAATTAACAACAACAAAAATTGATGTATATCATGTGATGGATAACTTGGATTGGCTGCAAATGGACAACTGGATTGTCTGAGTTTTTAATTCTTCGCATTAAACTGTACTGAACACGTCTTACTATCTCAGAGAGGCTCGAAACGTTGTGATTAGCGGACATTTGAGAAGCTGAGCATCTTGGAGGTAACTTATGCAGCAGTCTAAAAGATCTGTTATAAAGCAAATTTAGGGTTCTGCAAGAACTTTTATTATAATTAACCCACAGTTGCTGCCTATAAATATTTGTGCAGAAAGTACGAAAACGAGTCTCTTCAGCTTGGCTTTTGCAAACTCTGATGTTTCTTATAATCACATTCGCTTTAGCAAAGGATCTTCGATATTGTTTGCTTATATATGTCTGAGTCTTCTTCACTCGAGGAAGTGGTGATAATTTGACCCAGATACTTAAATTCTTGTACCTTCTCTATTGGTTCTTCTCATTTCGGAAATAATATTAGCCGTTTGTTTTGAGATTTTAGGATCTTTTAATTTTAATAAGATAATGTCGTGGTTCTGTGAATATAATTCGCAAGTTTTTATAACGTGATTCAGACCTTTAACTGGAGGGCTTATTAATACTCTATCATCGACATAAATAAAGTTATTTATCCTCATGTTAGTTATACAACAGTCCAGTATACGCATTAAACAGCAGGATGAGAGAGAGCAAGGAACCTTGTCTAACTCCACATGAGGAACCAAAACATTTGGACAATACACTGCGTAGACGTTTGGTGTGTGTACCAAAATTTCAATAAATTTAAAACATGTGGTGGAACATTCCTGTCTTCTAATTTTTAAAATAGAATATTGTGATTCACTTTACCATATGCTTTGCTTATATCCAAAATACGACTACAAATAGTTGAATTACTGTCAGTATATTTAAATACAGTCTCCTTCAAAAAGCATCCTTGTGCGCCAATGGCGAACTGCTGAAGAAATGATGCAGTGGCGATCGGACAATTATGTATAGGGAAGCATGCATTGCCTATTATATATATATATATATATATATATATATATATATATATATATATATTATATATACAGGGTGGGCCGTAAGTTTCCATACATAGGAAAAATTAAACGTTTGTTTTTATGTTTCAGATACCCTAAGAATATGCGCTTGACGTAAGATCTTGTTTACTGATGAAGCAAATTTTTACGTCAATGGAGAGGTTAATCGGCAAAACATACGTTATTGGAGTAATGCTAACCCTAACTGGCTGAGTCCGACGAAGATGCAAGGTGCCGGTAAAGTGATGGTGTGGGCCGGGATATGGGGTGACAGAATTATTGGACCAATTTTTGTCAGTGGAAATCTTAATGCCGAAAGGTATCTTAACATGTTGCAAGAAGAGATTTTCCCATCCCTGCTAAACGAGGAAGGTAACTTCCCAGTTTACTTCCAGCAAGATGGAGCTCCACCTCATTATGGTCTTCACGTGCGTCGGTATTTGGATCAGCAGTTTCCGGATGCTTGGATTGGTCGGCGTGGTCCTGTGGAGTGGCCTCCCAGATCCCCAGATCTCACCCCCCTTGATTTCTATCTTTGGGGGCACTTGAAGGCCATGGTGTATCAGGAAAAGATACGAGACATAAATCATCTAACTCTAAAGGAACGTATCACCAACGCCATTACAAGCATAACGTCAACTGTGCTAATGCGTGTTCATCAACAGTGGGGAACACGTATTGAAATGTGTTTTCAAAACAATGGCAACCATGTAGAGCATATTATATAAATAAAAATGGTTGTCCATAACAAAATGTTTATTTTTCCTATGTATGGAAACTTACGGCCCACCCTGTATATATATATATATATATATATATATATGTGTGTGTGTGTGTGTGTGTGTGTAATAATGTCTCTCCCGAGTTCGGGCAAAGTCAGGATGTTATTCGAGAGAGGGAATTACTTTAGCACTCCTGGATACAGAAATAGTTTACTCTTCAGATTCCTACAATCGCGGAGTACTGTGTGGGTCCGTGATTTTCTTTTTCCCAGTTATCAAAGTCCAAAGAGTAGAAAATAAACAACGGCTTACACGATTTTTAATTTGAATATAGGCGAGATAAATATAATTGATTAGAATGAATCAAATGTTTCTTTTATACAGAACAGAGTTAATAATAATAATAAAAGTTTCATAATTATAATATGGTTCCTTTTTCTTCATTGTAAGATATGAAATAAGCCAGAGACACCTCTAAGACACCCTTGTCCGTTCTGAGTCCCCAAGCTTATATGAATCAATTCTAAGCTACTGATCTTTCTCTAAACAGTCAGACTTAAATTGAAACCCAATCTTCCAATTTTCAAAAGCAATTCCCGTTAACGGACCGAAACCCTTTCAGTCCGGAGACCCTCTCCAGGGATCTACCTTAAGGGCGCTGATCCCCTTATATAGTCAAAGGAACGGAACCTGGCTACGACATCACGCAAGCGGTTGACGTCACCTGAGAACATTGTAGAACTGAACTTCTTAACAACTGTTTTTCCCAAGTGAAATCAAAGAAACCGTCTGCGTCACTGCATGTGAATTGCGTTTGGAAGAAAACGAGTCATACATAGCTGTTTTTTCTTTCTACTCCAGTTGGAGTTTCTTACTTCCGGGGTTAAACCTTAACCCTGAGGAATTTTTAGGTACAGCCTAGTACTAGGCGTAAGATAGAGGTGCTGTATCGTAATATCTCCCCTACAACTTCTGAGGATGTTATACTTTTGGGCAGTTGGTTCAGGAACTCTACTGTAGATTTCTTTACTGCCCCTGTCGCCCGCTTCTAGGACAAAATCCCCCCGTGGACAAAATCCCCTCGTGGACAAAATCCCCTCGCGGACAAAATCCCCCCGGACACAACCCCCCCGGACAAAATCCCCCTAAGGCTTTATTAAAAAAATAAGAATACGACTGACTTTATTAAAGTTTTAACAAAAATATCACGACTTAACCTAACCAATCGTCAAGGGCGTACAATTACCTAACCGGGCAAACAAATAAGAATACGACTGACTTTATTGAAGAAGAAAAATTAAAAACACAAAGTCAAACAAAATTCAAAATTTAAAAAGACAAATTAAAAGCAATTCCCTTAAGAAAATCAAAAATAGACCTGTTGTTATAGTCTTGTACAATTTTCAAAATGCGAGAAGAAGAAGACATACTTCTTCCTTTGCGGTTCTGTCGGCAAGCCAGCGATAATTTGAGAAATAAATGCCTGTTGGTAGCTTATTTCTTGCCCTAAAACTTTTAAAAATTTCCATATGTTTGGATGCGAGCATCCTGTTAGAGATGCAAAGCGTCTATGCCAGCCTTCGACAGAGTTATTTGTACGTGGAAGTTCTGTAATTGTTCTTGAGTACATATTCCAAATAGAAATGCTAAAAGTGGGTTCTCTTCGTCCTCGTCGGCATGGCCTTCCAATATAATTATCTTCAAAATAATCGAGAATTGGCAAACCTTCCACTGGTATAAAATCGTATAATTGTTCAAAAGCATCAACAACTTTTTCTGGAGGCACAAAAGCTAGAGCAGGTATCATTCGAATTTTTAAGGCAAAATCATTGTCATCTTGATATTTTTTCTGTAATCCGTGTTTCTGTAATCCGTTTCTGTAAGCCTCTTTTCTTATTCTTATTCTTATTCTTATTGTGTTTTTAATTTTTCTTCTTTAATAAAGTCAGTCGTATTCTTCTTTTTTTAATAAAGCCTTAGGGGGATTTTGTCCGCGGGGGGGTTGTGTCCGGGGGGGTTTGTCCGGGGGATTTTGTCCGCGAGGGGATTTTGTCCACGGGGGGATTTTGTCCTGATACCCTGTCGCCCCCACCACTATTGGGATGATCTCAGGTTCCACATTCCACATTCTCCTTATTTCATGTTTGAGTTTGGTATTTTAAGACCTTTTCCCTTTCATAGTTAGCCACATTCCAGTCCGCTGGGACTCCTACTTCCACCAAAGACATTTGTTACCCTCCTCTCTCACTACTATGTCTGGCCTGCATCCTGATACCCTGATGTCAGTTGGTATCTCGTGATCATATAGGAGCAGTACTTTGTCATTGTCTCCTATTCCTTGTGGAATATGTTCCCAATGCTTTTCTGTTTCTAGTCCTATTTCATATTTCTTACACAGCTTGAAGTGGATTAGCTTGCAGACTGCATTGTGTCTGTCTGTGTAGTTTCCTCTGTGCAGGAGTATTTCGCACCCAGATAGTATGTGACTCTGTCTCTGGGTTCTTTGAGCACAGTCTGCACATCATCTCACTTTCATTTCTGCCCTCAATATTTCTTTTGAACCAGTTTGTCCGTAGTGCCTGGTCTTGTGCTGCCACCACCACCACCAGCCGTTCATCTTCTGGTCTCAGTGCCCCTCTTACCAGGAACTCCACGGTTTTACTCCTCTCTATGTATGCTCTGTTCAGCACGTCTTCTTTGTATACTTTGCTGAACTTGTGATCTTCCCAGTTCTTCTCCTTTTCTTCTGATCTTTTCCTGTTATACCTTCTTTTTATGGTGCTTATCTTTTCCATGAGAGGTCTATTTGCAATGTCTTCAAGCTGTTCGGGTCCTATGCCAGCATCCACTAGATAATCATTTGCCTTCCTTGAGTGTGTTGTTGTTTGAGGCTTTTCACCTTCATGGTCTCTTACAAATCTGACTAGCCTTCCTTCTCCTTTCTTTATGTACTGTGCTAATACTATTGTTGTGGCTTTGTGAACTTGGTCAATTAGCGCAAGCCCTCATCCACCGACCCTCCTTGGCAGGTATAGCCTTGGTGTGCATTGGTTTTTATATATGACTTATGCGCATGGAGCATTTTTCTGGTGATTGTATCCAGTTTGTTGATTTCTAGCTGGGTCCAGTTATTATGCCAAAACTGTATGACAGTACAGGTACCGCCAGTAAGTTTAATAGGATCTTATTTTTACTGTTTAGGTGAGATTTTAGGATTAGCTTTATCCTTTTTGAATATTCTTTCCGCAGTCTTTCCTTCATAATGTCATTTTCCATCTTTTCAGATTCCTCCATCCCCAGATATTTATATGTAGCCTCTTGCTCTAGTTCTTCTATCACGATATTGTCCACCCTGATGTTTTCTGATTCACACCTTTTGCTTTTCTTTAGTGTGACAGTGGCACATTTCTCAAGTCCAAACTCCATCTGGATGTCATCTGAGAACTTTTTGACCTCCCTGATCTCTTCTTTTAGCTCATTTTTGTTTGGGGCATAGTTTTAGGTCAATCCTTGTAAAATAAGTGTGATATTTTTGGGCTGCTCTTTTCCCTTGGCCTCATTACGTAGCCTTTGTTTAGGTTATTTATTAGTTGGCTAAGTGGGTTTAGTGCCAGTACAAACAAAAGAGGGGATATTGAATCACCCTGGTAGATCCCTCTCTTGATTCTCACATTGTTCACCTCTAAAGTTCCCTTACTGTGATGGAGAGTTAGGTCTGTTTCCCATCGTGTTAGCTGTTTCTAAGAAGATCCTGATGGTGGGGTGGATCTTGTATAGTCTCAGCACTTCCTTCACCCAGGAGTGGGGTACACTGTCATACACCTTTTTGTAGTCAATCCATGCCATGCTTAGGTTTTTCTGTTTCTTTCTGTTGTTCTCCAATATAGCCCTGTTGATTAACAGCTGGTCTTTTGTCCCATACGTTTTTCTGCTGCATCCTTTTTGTTCTGGGCTTATAATGTTGTTTTTTCTGCATGGCCGTAGATCCTGTCAGCTATGATTCCTGTTAGTATTTTGTAGATTGTTGGCAAGCATGTTATTGGTTTATATTTACTTGAATTCTGGGTTTCATGGGACTTTGGTAGTAATGTTGGTTTTCCTTTTATCAACCATTCTGGTGCTTTTTCTTCTGCTGTTAGTATCTTGTTGAAGCACCTTGTTATTTTCCACTTAGTGATGTTAGCTTTTCAACCAGAAGTTCTTAATCATGTCTGGGCCTGGTGCTTTCCAGTTGCTGCTTTTTTAATTTTCTCCAACTTCTTTCATGGTTATTCTATCCATGTCATATCTGAGATGTTTCTCACTTTTTCGCTGTTGTGAAGGCTCCCAATCCATTCTGCACCATCATTATGGTTGACTTCATTCTCATAGATGTTCTTCCAGAAATGCTCCACTTGTTCTTTTTCAGGCGGTCTTTCTACGTTTATCTGGGCATTCTTTAATTCCCTGAATAGTTTCGTTGGGTTGTCTTCAAACATCTCATTTTATTTCTTTTCTCTATCCAAGCGTATATAGTGTATATCTTGCCAGTCTCTCTGCCTTTGCTGACAGGTCTAGTTTTTTCCTGGCAATGCTTTGTATGATCTTTCTTTTTGTCCAGTGTTTCTCTTTGGATTTACCTTCCTCCTTCCCAGTTCAGATCTTATTTCCCCCCTCATATGGGTAGTTAGGATTGAGAGATCTTTCCTGAGGTTACCTACTCTGCTCTCTAGTCTTTACTGCCACCTTGGCTTCCTCTCATTTCCATTCTTTCCCAGGTTTTACTCCTGGTTGTTATGCTTGCGTGTTTTTACCCCTGCCATCGCTGTTACGTTGACTGCTGTTGCATAATATAACCTGTTTAATTCTGTGAGGTTACTCTCCTGGGGTGTTATTGCAGGTAGTACCTTGTTCGCTATCTCTATATATTTTCTGACCTTGTAGGTGTTCCTCAGCTTGGGCAGTGGTCTTCTGTGGTTCAGTTCCTGGTGTGCATCTTCTTCTCTGTGGATTAGGATCCTCCTTTTCATTTCCTTCTCTTCCTCACTCTCCTCTTCCATCTCTTCCACACTATCATTGCCTAGCCCTGATGTAGAGTCTCCATCATCATCTGATGGTTCACTTGAGGAGGGGGTGGCAAGATGTTTGTGTACCAGCGGTTCATCTCCACTTCCACCTCCTTCTCTTCCCGCCCTGGGCAGGCATCCTTCTCCACTACTTCTGTGCTGTCTCTGGTTGGTGTTTCCTCTACGGTACCTGGGGCTGTCTCCTTTGTTTTTTCTGTCATTGAGGGTTTCACTTGGCTTTCTGGTGTTTCGGCCAGTTTGTTTGTTTCTTTCCTCTGCCTACTGTCCATTTGCTTGTTCTTAGTTCTTCTAGGGTGTCAGCAGTTATTGCCAGTTGTTCCTGTACAAACCAAATTGTCTTTTCTTTTGCTTTCTGTGCCTCATCATATGTTGGTAGTGTGGCTCTTTGTTTCCTCTCATGGTCAGTTCTCCTTTCCGCGATTGTCTTTAGGATATGATGTTTTTGCCTGATCACTTTTTTTCGGTCCACTGTATGGTCTGTGTACCGTTTCTGGAACCTGTATACCATGTAGTCATTCTCATCGAACTCATTCCTTTCAATTGCCCACTTTAGGAGTTCGCTCTTGTTCTCTCTTTCTGGGATCATCTGTCCTATATACAGGCTTTCTAACAGGTACAGATTTCTCTCCAGCGTCCATGTCCACTCGCTCATGGTGTTCTCATTTCCCTTTTGGACGTATTCTTCTACCTCTCTTTTGATCTTTTTCATTTCATCCGCTGTGATCTCTGCTTTCTCTAGTCTGAAGTTTGCACTGATGCTGTGGAACCGACAGTCTGTTTTTTTTTTCTAGTTTCTCCCTGTCTAATACTCCTCTCTTTGTTAACATTTATCTGCACCTTTTGCTGGTTCCATTTTTTGGGAACTGCTCACTTGTGGCATAGGTGGTACACCACAGTATTTCTCGTTTTTCCTCCACTGACCATTGTGTCCTGGTACCCCCTCTGGGGTTGTAGGCAAGGCCGCATTTAGAGGGTGGCGCACCGGGAAAATGTCCAAGGCCCCGCGCCCGATGGCCCCCGCAAATTTCAATTGAAAAAATTAAACCACGTATTTGCCATCTGCGACGAGTTTTACTTCTTCCGGCAGGCGGCATGACATCAGGCATTCTAATATCCGCTTTGATGGTGTTTAATTTGTTGTTCTTGTTCTTGTTAGTGTTACTCATTTCTAATGTTACTAACTTATTTCTTGTTGTTTCTGTTGCAGATTCATGATTTATGTCCTTATTGTTGGCATTGTAATACGTACAACATGGAAACGAGCCGTGACCGGGATCGAAAGAGGAAATATAAACCCGGTAGTGAAAAGCGTAAGAATAAGAAGCGCAGAGAAGAGTTTCTTGCGACGGTGCCGAAACTGACTAATTGGATTAAATCATCAGCAACTAAATCAGCCCCTTCAGCAGGCCCACCAGCTGCCTCCGCTACTTCAGCAGCTGCGTTTTCAGAAGACGCGTCTACGTCACTGCGTTCAGCAAGCCCAGCAGCTGCCTCCACTACTTCAGTAGCTGCGTCTTCAGAAGACCCGTCTACGTCAGTGCGTTCAGCAGGCCCACCAGCTTCAGGACATGCAATTAATGACATTGGTTTGTGGCCACAAGTGCTGACTGATGACTTTAGAGAGTTCTGGGTAGAGCGGGGAACATCAGATTACCGAAATTATGACAGCGACTTCAGTAACTCTTCAACTACTGAAAGTGGTACAACACGCCGATGTACGAAGACATTATTTGTTAAGAAACATAGCCTGATGAGTGAGAGGATTGAGGTGTCATGGCTGTGCTGTTCTGAGTCCACAGGCTGTGTTTACTGTTTTGTCTGTAAATTAATGTCGAGGGTGGACAGCAAGTTCACAATCGGGTTCAACGACTGGAAGCATGGTAGACAATCGGTCGAAGCACACGGAAAATGTGAGCAACATATGGAGTCGATGAGATATTTGTTGGTTAGAAAGTCTGTCTCCGGCCGTGTTGATTCGAAACTGGTGAACCAGTTTGAAAAGGAGTGCAACTACTAGCAGGAAGCTTCGCGGCACTGTGTCGACGTTATCAAGTATATCACGTCACGAGGACTAGCAATTCGTGGACACGACTCCCGTTTCGGTTCACCAAACAACGGCAACTATTACGGAATTTTGGAACTTTTAAGTAAGTATGACAGTTTTCTAGCTGCGCATATAAGCGAGCATGCCAACAAAGGTAGCGGACACACCTCGTATCTCTCTCATTTCATTTGCGAGGAACTCATACTGTTGATGGCCGATAAAGTACTTCAGACGATTATCCGAGAAATCCAGCGGTCAAAATACTACTCTCTATCCGTCAACTCTACGCCTGATGTTTCCCACACCGATCAACTGTGCTTCACCATCCAATATGTGGTTGAGTCTGGGTCCGTCGAGCGATTTCTACAGTTCATACCTATGAACACACATACAGGGAAGGGAATCGCCGACGTGGTCCTCAACTTTCTGGAGGCGCATGGCATTCGAATTGGAGACTGCAGAGGACAGTCTTATGATAACGCAAGCAATATGGCAGGGAAATATAACGGCGCAAAGAGCCACATCAAGTCAAAATCTCCGTATGCTGAGTTTGTGCCATGCATGTGCCACTCACTAAATCTTGTGGGTAAATCAGCAGTGGACAGTTGCACAGCAGCCGTTGAATTGTTTATGCTCATTCAGAATGTCTACACGTTTCTCGTCTCCTCGACATACCGATGGCGTCGACATGTAGAGGTTCTCGATAGTAGTTCCCGTAGTGAGAAACTAAAGGTCGACAAAGGTCTCTCCGATACCCGCTGGTCAACCAGATCAGATGTCGTCCAATCTTTAACCGAAGGCTACGCCGAGAATATCGTGGTACTGGATGAGCTAGCAGCAGATACCAGCCAAACTGCGGAAGCCAGGATCGAAGCCAGGGGATTGTCTAAACAGCTTCAACAACTCGAAACAGCCATTTTATTGGTTTTATGGAACACTATTCTCGAACGATTTCAAAAAACGAATGCATCTCTGCAAAAACAAGGAATGTCGTTAGACTCAGCCACCCTCTTGCTGAAATCACTACTGCAATTTGTTGAAGATCTCAAGTCAAGATTTGAGGAATTCGAGGACCAGGGCATCGGAAAGTGTGGTCACCGAGTATACAAGGAATCGACTCAACGCACAAAGAAGAGAAAGCGCCATCATGACGAAATCGGAACTGCCGAAGATACGAAGCTGACACCAAGAGATTCATTTCGGACCACTACATTTCTACCGATAATTGATAAACTGTCTACCACTCTGAACACTCGTCTAGAAGCGTACGCTGTTCTGCAGAAAAGATTTGTATTTTTGTATTTCCTTCTAGTCCTGGACATCGACAGTCTTCGACGGTCAGCTGAACATCTAGTAGAATGCTATCCGGCTGATCTGGAGAAAGAGCTGGTAACAGAAGTTGTGCAGTTCGCTGCCCTAATGAAACTCACCGAAAGTGAAACAGAATCCCAGACGGAACGTGAAGACATGTGCAACAGATTTTATCGGCATATGAATACAAACGAACTGAAAGGAACATTCCCAAACATGGAAATAGCAATGAGAATATACCTGTGTATGTTTGTCATGAACTGTTCTGGTGAACGTTCATTCTCGAAACTCAAAATGATCAAAAATTACCTTCGCTCCACAATGGGCCAGGAGCGCCTTTCGTCCCTGGCGCTGTTGAGTATAGAGCATGAGGTGTTGCAGTCGGCGAGTTTCGAGGACACAATCACGCAGTTTTCCAAACAAAAAACCAGGAAGCGTCCTATGTAATATTCATTGCAAATCTACACTATCTACAGTACAGTAAGCTGTACAGTTTAGCTGTTAAGTGCATTACAACTGTGTAGCTGTTTATTAAGTGTATTACAATAACTGTGTAGATGTTTATTAAGTGCATTACAACTGTGTAGCCTACTAGTGTAGCTGTGTACACTGTATGTGTACATAGTTAAGTTATAGTCTTTAATATCACATTAATAAGCCGAATGGCTTCCGCATGTGTGTGTTAAAAAAATATATCTGTTATGTGCATTACAAAATATTGTCATTCATTAACACACTAAAATAATACATCCCGAGAAATAGTTTGCCCAAGGCCCTGCACACTGTAAATGCGCCCTTGGTTGTAGGTGAAGTTAGTCCGTTTCTTTTTGTTGTTGGGTGAAATGGGGGCTTCCTGGGTAGCCCTGGCATGTCACTTTGTGGAGGTTGCCCCTCATTTTGTGTAACCCGTCGATACTGAGGGGCAGTAGTGTGGACTTGGGCCTCTTTTCCAGGGCTGGTATTGCTCGGAGGGTTAAGACCATTCCCCTGTTTGCCGATCTCCTGATAACGGTCACATGGTACTCTGCTTTCGACACTTGTGCTTGTGCTTGGGAATTATTGAATGAATGAAATTACATAAACATAATAGTCATCAGGGCGCGGCTTTACTTCGATTATAAATTATAACATATATATATATATATATATATATAATATATAAGATTATATATAAGTATACACCAGCTCTATCCCCCTGTTCTTCTTTGCAAATGCGTTGATTACTTTATCGTGAAAATCACAAATCAAATAACTGAACAGTTAAAAATGTGCTCGAATTATATTTGAATTTGTGCACTTTGTGGGGGAGGAAAGGGCGGAGGAGGAAGGGGATGGGCAGTTGACGAACGACATTAACCTCAATATAACGACTTCACTTTGATTTACTCATAATTAAGCAAACTCTAATTACAATTAGCTTTTATTTCTTCTTCTAAAATTATATTTGGTAATAATTGCCATTTATTTAGTCATTTAATGCTTTAAGCTCATTAATTAAGCGCTTTAAAAGGATTCGGTTAGCATAATAGCAGGAATAAACAACTCTCTAAGTTGCTTCCACGATCCACGTTTTGCCTAAAGAAATGAATGCGTAATGGGTCTGTTTCCATCGGTGAGTATTTTTATTCTTTCCAGACAATATTAATTCATCCCCAAGTGTGATCAATAATTTTATTATACCGTATGTCCCACAAAAAAGTACACCCAACTTAGATTGTACTAACTCCTCCAAAAATTGAGATATTTTGGATCTGTTTGTTTGATTTAATATAGCAAATTATTCTTTGTTAACGTTCAAATTTATTCATGTTTAAACGATTTAGTGTTTAAGCATCTGCTTTTAACTGAAGGGTACAGCAAAATGGGTTGCGCGGAATGATCATTTCTCCCAGCCAGATAGCTCCTCTTGCTTTAACCAATGTGCTACTTTTTACGTCGAAGGATATTGCAAATATTTTTTTTAAATAATTCGAACTTTTGTATCTAAGATACGAGTCATACATATAAATGAAGAATCTGAATTACTAAATTTATAAATAACTTTGAAACCCTTATCATGCAGTTTACACGAAGGCAGCGCGTTCTCATGGTCACAACTTATCTGCAAACTAAAAGCTTAAAACAAGTTCAGAATACCTTCGAACTGCAATTTCCCGATAGAGCTTCTCCAACTAAACATACAATTTTGAAGAATGTTCGGAAATACAAAGAAGGAGGAACGGTCCTCAGTTTGAACAAAGGACGTTCAGGCCATCCGAAGACGGCAAGAACAGACGAGAACATTCAGCATGTTCGGCATTTATTAGAGAGAGATCCAAAAGTGTCCACCAGGCGAAATGGTGCAGAACTCTCACGCATGTCATTTCATCGAATAGTTCGTGAGGATTTGAATTTGTACCCATACAGAATGGAAATTCGACATCAACTCATTGAAGGAGATCTACCTCGCCGCCTAAGATTGCCCAGTGGTTCTTGAAAAACCAGAAAGATTCACGGAACAATTAGTGGTTGGAGATGAGGCGGCCTTTTTATGAATGGTCTAGTGAACAGACAAATCTGCCGTCAGTATGCACCAAAAAATCATCCACCTGACAATCATATCTACGAAAAGAATAACTCTAGACAAAAACTGTCTCTCTGGGTAGGACTGTGCGGTAATGGAGCGGTAATTGTCCCGGTCTTTTACGATGGTAATCTAAATGGTGAAGCTTACCTAGAAATGATAGACCGAGAAATCCTTCCACAAATACGTATTACGTATGGAAACCGATTTAATCGTATTTGGTGGGTGCAAGACGGAGCTCCTGCTCACAGGAGAGTTATTGTGAAGGAACGCTTGCAGGAAGTCTTCCACCAAAGAGTAATTGCTACAGGCCATGACATTGAATGGCCTCCCAGAAGCCCTGACTTGACCCCGTGTGATTACTTTTTATGGGGTCATTTGAAAAATAGAGTATTTGCATTACAACCTATCAATTTAGATGATTTGAGGACTCGCATCACAGCTGAAACCAACTTGTTAAAAGACAATCCAGATCTTATCAAAAGAGTGATGGGGAAGATGAGAGCTCGACTCCAGATTTGTATCGATAGGAATGGCGGTCATGTTGAAAGAAAACGAAACTAAGCATAACTTTTGCAATAAGGAATAAGAAAAATCTGCTTTGTATCTTATTAAAATTATGTTAAAGTATCTATTATTATGCATTTGTCTTTTCATTACATCGATAGCGCACACATTATTTTTTCATTGACCAATTTTGCGCAATCCATTTTGTTGTACCCTTCAGTTAAAAGCAGATGCTTAAACACTAAATCGTTTAAACATGAATAAATTTGAACGTTAACAAAGAATAATTTGCTATATTAAATCAAACAAACAGATCCAAAATATCTCAATTTTTGGAGGAGTTAGTACAATCTAAAGTTGGGTGTACATTTTTGTGGGACATATGGTATATCATTTATTACACTTATACTATCGTATAAGCAGTGAAATTATCGGTGAATTGATGCAATTTTTATAAAACAGAATATAGTAAGTCAAACAAAAGAAGCAATTCTCAAGGTTGCTTCCACTGGCGCCCGTCTCGACGCAACAAAATTATTGCTCGGCCCCTCCTTTTTCAATGCACTGATTTGGATTTCGAGCTTTTTTGTATTAAAAAATTATTTGAAAAGAGTATAGCGAGTGATAATTTATCATAATTTTATCGTCATTAATATTGTTTAACGGCGCTTCTAATCATTTAAGTGGGGAAGCAATGCTTCCATTGCTTCCATGGACCGAACGCCACTGTCTTTTATAGTTTCTATTAAAATACACTCTCGAAGATGATTGACGTTCTGAATATTTTATCCTTAAACTTTATCACCTGAACGTCCCCAGTAGCGTAGTCAGTGATGATAATAATAATGGGGCACACATTAAACACTCGTTGCGTTAATGTTTTATTCAACTTGATTATGTTCATTGTAAACTACTTCACTGTTCAGCAAGTCTCCAAATTACCCTCATTGTCAACTTTATTTTTAACAACTATTGTTCAAGCTGACTTTGTAAAAAAGACTTATTACCCTATTTAAATAAACTACCTCTCATTTTAAGGAAAATATAAAGGCTTTAATATAATTTCCATTTCATTTAGTTATCCTTGGAATCGTGCTTTTTGTTGACCCGATGAAAAAGGTGGCCACTTTCTTTGGGACACGGAATATATATATATATATATATATATATATATATATATATATATATATATATATATATATATATATATATATATATACGGCGCAGGAGTTTGCGAGTTAACACTTTTCCAACCTTGGAACATTAAAAAAATTCGATAAACATTTTTAAGCTACATGAGCGAGTACCTCCCTGTTTAATGATTTAACAGAAAACACCTTTCGAGCCCTTAATTGCGTCGCAAACACTATGACGTCTTCCTCTGTTTAATGTCACTAAGGTTAGGTTAGATTAAGTTTGGTTAATTAGTTTTTTAATTATATGGATTTAAAAAGGTTGTGCGTGTGACATTCGAACCCATCACCTCTTGAGTAGAAGACGAGGGAGCTGACCATTACGCTACGACGAGGTAGAAGTTAGTACAACCTGGCGTATATTTCATCCGAGGGAACGTAAAATGCTTTCACGTCCAGAAGTGTTTTCGTACTACCCCCCTCCCTTTTGCACCCGAGGCAGTAGTGCCATTTCATTCAAATCTCTGGTGTAACAGTATGGTGTTGAAATATACGGCGGGTTGTACTAACCTTTAATTCGTCCTAGCGTAATGTTCAGCGTGTTTACCTTCTACTCAAGAGGTGGTGGGTTCGAATTGTGGCGGGAGCATACTCGCATATTTATTTATTTAAGCACGTCGGCAGTTCAACCTCTTTTCTGGAATGCAATTCCCACCTCGAAGGAGAACCTCGGAATCGATTCCAATTTCATTTTCAACCTAAAATAAAAATACTCCATTCCAATTCTAATTAGCCATTCCAATTCCTATACCACAAAATATTCCCAAAAATATAACGAGCGATTCCCCTTTCCTCGTATCTGGAATCGTCTTCTCCAATTATCAAACTAAAAGAAAAGAAAAGAAAGACCCTTCGATATGAATCCTCTTTGATCACCCGCATATTATCATTTAGACTTTTATTAGTTACGTATTTTTTATTGACTTTCGATTTGAAGGAAAAAAACACATCCAATAATCCATTTGTGTTTAAAAACATTTCAACTAAATTGGTTGGAGAAAGATAAAAAAAGTTTTTAGTTTTTGAAGATGATGATGATAATAATAATAGTAATAATATGTAATATAATAATAATAATAATTTATTATTATTTATCGTGGTCAACCCTCAAATGAAATGAGTGACAAGTAAAAGATCTTTATGGTCAGTATAAGTCTTTTCAATAAGATTAATGTATTTAATAAAGCCAAATTTAAAGTGGGGGCCACATTTTTATATCTCGCATAAATGGCACTTTTCATGAGCTATGTTTTTTCATTGATATTTTAAACTGGGTTTATATGACCCATTTTTGGGGGTGGGGAAATACGGGAATAAAGAAGCTGTTCGTTATATGTCGAGATTTGGTGACGGTTGACGCAACCTAAATGACCTCATCTCTGTGTTATATATTTCTGATGTATTAAAGGATATATATATAAATAATGTAGGTCAATTTAATCTAATAAATCGTTTCTTCATCAATCTGGCACTGTGCCACAACCTTTAACATATATTTTTCATTTTAGATGCAGAAAATGATAGAGGAACTTAAGTACAGAACTAATTAATGACTCTCTCTCTCTCTCTCTCTCTTTTATATATATATATATATATATATATGTAAAGAACGACGCTTGTGTAGAAGAGCGTTCCGCACAAGATGAGGAGGAAGAACGAACAAATGAAAAATGAGGTACCACCCGGGAATCGAACCCGGGATCATCCGATTGCCGGTCAGATATGCTATCCACTACACCATGGACCTCGATCAATCAGAAGTCGTAATTCTCCTACATACGAGCAGAAACCAATGCCCTGAGGGGGCACCTTCGCATGCCGTGCATATATATATTTTAACTGCAAACAACACACAGTATAATTAATGTAAAGAACGACGCTTGTGTAGAAGAGCGTTCCGCACAAGATGAGGAGGGAGAACGAACAAATGAGGTCCATGGTGTAGTGGATAGCATATCTGACCGGCAATCGGATGATCCCGGGTTCGATTCCCGGGTGGTACCTCATTTTTCATTTGTTCGTTCTCCCTCCTCATCTTGTGCGGAACGCTCTTCTACACAAGCGTCGTTCTTTACATTAATTATACTGTTTTGTTACGAGGGACATCCTCAACTTTGAGGGCAAATAGTTTTGTTATCAGAGGGCCAAGCTTGTTTAACCAGTTACCGAAGAAATTAGGAACACCACCGATGTTAATGTGGAAGTCTTTAGAAGAAGACTAGATAACTGGCTCGGGACAATCTTTGCTTCACCGAGTCTAGAAAGTTTAAAAGTGGGAACACGAGCCTCGCCTCATTGTGGTGAGAGACCGACGCGCGAAATCTTCAAGTTTTTATATATATACACTATATATATAGATCCGGACAAATGGAACGCATGATTGATTAAAAACTGTAAAAATGAAATAGCCACACCCATACACTGGTTATGAAGAAGATCCCTGGACTCTGGGGAAATACCGAGTAGCTTGAAAAGAGCAAATATTGTCCCTACATATAAAGGAGGGGATAGATTTCAAACACAGAACTATAGATTGGTGTTTTTGACGTCCCATCTTACCAAAGTATTTGAAAGAATAGTTAGAGAGAAAATCTGTGAGTTCTTGGAGACACTGGAAAGACTCCACTAAAATCAGCACGGATTCCGATCGGGAAGATCATGCCCATCACAACTTAGAGAGCACTATAACAATATCCTAGACACCCTTGAAGGCAATGAAAACGACGATGTCATATACACGGATTTTGCTAAAGCTTTCGACATAACGTGATCATGGTATAATAGCGCATAAAATGAAACATATGGGAATAACAAGCAAATTTGGAAAATGGATCTACAACGTCTACAGGTTGTTAAAATTCAAGGTATAACCTCATCAGAATCGGAAGTATGCACCTCATTACCACAAGGAACAGCATTAGACCCGCTCCTTTTCATTATCATGCGAACAGACATAGACAGTGGCGTAAACAGCAACAATATAGTAACATCCTTTGCAGATGATACAAAGATCAGCAGAAAAATCAGCGAGGCAAAAAGAGGTGGAGGCCTTGCCGAAGAACACGAACAGAATATACAAATGGTCAGAAGAGAACAACGTGTAATTTAACGCTGAGAAATTCCAACTCTTGAAATATGGTAGAAATGAGGAACTTAAACAGACAGCATTTTATACCCCGGACAGACAGGAAATTCAGAGAAGCATGAAACCGATAGATTTGGGGGTTATAATAACCAATGATGCGAAATTTGAGACACAAAATCAGATAGGATAAACAAAGCAAAAAGAGTCGCTGGACAGGTACTATGAACCTTTAAAAGAAAGGACAAGATAGTGATGATTCCCCTGTTGAAAACACTGATCATAAGGGTGTCTATAAAGTCCCTATCTATTTCGGTGAAAACGTAGCAAAAAGGGTAAAATTCAATAACAATATAATAAAAGCATATATTTAATGAATACTTAAGCATACGATTCTGCATGAGCACCACCAGTATCTCTCCAGAGTTCGAATCTGTCAGCAGCATTGTTGAACACATTTTGGAGCATGACAGGGGTTATTTTTGTAACTGCTGTTACGATACGAGCACGTAAATCTTGCAGATCTGTAACCCTCGTTTGATAGACGTTTGATTTGTTAAAGCCCCATGCAAAGAAATCCAAGGGCGTTAGGTCAGGAGATCGAGCCGCCCAGGGCCTGTTGTCTCGACGTCCGATCCACCGATTTGGAAATAGTTCATTTAGGTACTCTCGAACAATGTTTGCTTAATGACAAGGTGCCTCATTTTGTTGAAAGACGACGGTGTTTAAAATGCCATCTGAATGAAGCTGGGACATTTACGTGCTCATATCGTAAGAGCAGTTACAAAAATAACCCCTGTCATGCTCCAAAATGTGTTCCGCAATGCTGCTGACAGGTTCGAACTCTGTAGAGATACTGATGGTGCTCATGTAGAATCATATGCTTAAGTATTCATTAAATGTATGCCTTCTGTTATAGGTATTGTTATTGAATTTTACCCTTTTTGCTACGTTTTCACTGAAATAGATAGGGACTATATAAACATCCTGTACAAAAACTTGAATACTGCCGAGTCTTCGCGTCCCTATACAAGAACGAAGAAATTAATAAACTAGAAGATGGCTGCAAAGAATTCAACTACTGGTAAAGATTATGTAAACTAAATCTGTACTCCCTGGAAAGAGGAGAGAGGTATACCATAATATACAGGGTGTCCGGGACACCCGGACACCCTGTATACATGGAAAATGATCGATAAACCGGTGGCAAACCTCAAATTAAGCCCAATTACCATCCAAACAACACTGGAAAGTAGGAAAGGCAGAATGTGTAGTGTTCCAACATTAGAGGCCTGACAAGGGACCTCATCATTGAAGGAAAACAGCTTGGTTGTCAGCGGGCCAAGACTTTTTAACCAGCTTCCAAAGGACCTCAGGAACATGACAGGGGTCAAAGTTGAAGTTTTCAAAAGAAGACTAGATGCCTGGCTCAGGACGATACCAGATGAGCCGGGCGTACCTGGCAATGTGCGGTGGAGAGAGCAAGAGAGCAAGTCGCTCCTCCACCAAGCCAGGTCTAGAGGTTTCACCGTGTGAAGAGAGCAATGCACCGAACTGCTACGAAGTTATTATATATATATATAGTACCAGGTGAACCAAAAGTAGGTGGACAGTAGGTTGAATAGGGTTTGTGTTATATTTATTATAACTATGGTGTTCATTATAACTATGGTGTTTGTGTTATATTATATTAAATATTATAACTAAATTTATTTAAATTTAATCTTTTTTCTTTTCAGATAGTTCAGAGAACCCATAATGGCAAATAATCTAAATACTGATGCCAGAAAATGGGTGTTAAAAGAGTATTGGAAATCTCAAAATACTGAAACTGTTAGAACAAAATGGGTTGAAACATTTGGTACTCAAGCCCCAAAGAGACAAACCATTTACCGCATTCGTGACAAATTTGATGCCACTGGCTCAATTCTTAATGCCCCAAGAACTGGTCGACCAAAAACAGTTTGCACAGAGGACAATAAGCAACTTGTTGCCGAAGCATTTGTTCACAGTCCCAAAACGTCCACCAGAAGAGCCTCAGCAGAACTGGACATTTCACAAACCTCTATTATACGAATTCTGAAATCTATTGGGTTGAAAGCTTATCGTCCACGGCTAATTCATGGCTTATTGGAGGATGACCCAGACAGGCGGCTGCAATTTAGTGAGATCATGCTGAACGAAATTGAAGGAAATCCAATAATTTTAGATAACATTGTGTGGACCGATGAGGCTTCTTTCAAATTATCAGGTCATGTTAACCGACATAATTGTGTTTACTGGTATAGTGAGAACATGCATTTAACATTAGAGCAGCAACTAAACCAGCCTGGTGTCACTGTTTGGGGTGGTATTTCAAGTTCTGGTGTTTTAGGACCAATTTTTGTTGATGGAACAGTCACAGGTGATAAGTATCTCGAAATTCTAATGAATGAAGTTGTTCCACACTTACAACACAGCCTAATTCACATGACCTCTATTTCCAACAAGATGGGGCCCCTCCACATTATTCAAGAGCAGTCCGTGAGTATCTTGATGAAACATTTCCCGAGAAATGGATCGGCCGAAGAGGTCAAATTGAATGGCCTGCACGTTCACCTGACTTTACCCCAATGGATTTTTTCTTTTGGGGAGTACTCAAGGACAAAGTTTATAGTCGAAAACCACGAAGTGTTGGTGATTTGAAAAATTACATCAGAGATGCATTTCAAGAAATTAATGCACAAAGAAACTTGTGCAAAAATGTTTGTCGAAGTGTGAAAGGTAGACTTCAAAGCTGTGTAAATTGTGATGGACAGCAATTTGAGCACCTGCGTTGATAAAATGTTCAGTGCTTTTGTATTGTATTGGTATAAGTTAATTTTTATTTTATTTTGTATTATAGTATACAAAAAAATTAAATATAATTGTATATGTATTCTCAAAATAAACGTTATCATTTACTGTCCACCTACTTTTGGTTCACCCGGTATATATATATATATAAAAGAGAGAGAGAGGGAAAAGTAGTACCTCAAATGGCCTGACGGCCCATACCGAGGAGGGACTAATGGCAACGGGTGCCAGGGAAAAATTCTATCACGCTCAAATAGGGTGCAAGATTCGGTCTAACCTTTTCTTGAATAGACCCACAGAAGAACTGTAGCCTGTGCCACGTGTCACAGATCTTATAGGTAAAGTAATTCCCACACACAGTAGTCCTAAACCGTTTCAAATCCAACTTCCAACCAGTGTTGCGAGTTGGGTTATCATTTAAACTAAACATGCTTCTAAAATCGATATTGTTGAACCCGCGTAAGAAGTTGAAAACATCGATGAGTTGACCGCGCAGCCTTCGAGTTTCCAGCGAAAACAAATTCAGGGCGCGTAAGCGTCGATTGTAGCCCATATGCCTAACGGAAGGGATAAACTTTCTGGCCCTCGCCTGGACTCGCTCCAGCCTCTCAATATCTTTCCTGAGGGTGGCCGACCAGAACTGCACAGCATACTCCAGGTGCAGCCGAACCAGAGAATTGTACAGCGAGAGCACAATCTTCTTGTTCCGAAATCGAAATTGCCTCCTGATATAACCCAACAGCTTCTGGGCTTTCTTTTCCACCTCTACGCACTGTTTGGTTAACTTAAGGTCGCTGCTAATTAGCACACCCAAGTCCTTTTCCAAATCAGTCGCCCTGATATTACTCCACAAAATCGAGGAGTCCGACTTGGGATTGGCGTAGCCAATGTGCATCACCTTGCATTTACCCAAGTTAAACGGCATTTGCCATTTTTCGGACCATTCTCCTATCCTACGTAGGTCCGCACGCACTTGCTCGATCGCCTCTGTCGTCCCAACATTGGCCCCAAGCTTCGTGTCATCAGCGAATTTGGCAATCCTACTGACGATGCCACAGTCGATATCATTTATGTAAATGATAAACAACAGTGGCCCCAAAACGGATCCCTGAGGAACCCCACCAGTGACCCTGGCCCAACCCGAACTAACCCCTTTAATTACAACCCTCTGCCGCCTATTCTTCAGCCAGTTTTCAATCCACCTACCTATTTCCCCACCGATACCCAGCGCGCGCACTTTCGTCATTAGCCGGCGGTGAGGTACCTTATCAAAGGCTTTCTGAAAGTCGAGATAAAGTATATCAATCGCCCTACTCTTATCATACTCACTCAACATGACGTGGAAAAACTCGAGCAAGTTGGTGAGGCACGACCTATGCCGTCTAAACCCATGTTGGGAGTCCCCAAGCAGCTTGTAGGAATCCAAATGGTCAACGATCCTATCCGCTATTATTCCCTCTAATAATTTACCTACAACCGAAGTGAGACTAATGAGACGATAGTTCCCTGGACTTTCGGGAACCCCATTCTTAAAGATAGGGGTCACGTTGGCTTCCCTCCAGTCACCAGGCACCTGGCCCGTCTCCAACGATTTGTTGAAGACTGTAGCCAGGTGGGGAGCCACGTGGTCGCGCACCACTCGCAACACTCTGGGGAGAAACTGGCCTGGCCCAGGAGCCTTAAACGCGCTCAGTTTGTCTATTCTATCGGTAACGACTGTCGCGGTATATCGAACACTATCCAGGGCAGCATTAAGCACATTAGCGATGTCCGCGTCGGAGGTCCGCAGAACGCCGCTTCTAATGGGCTTTCTACTATTAACATAACTGAAGAACTTCTTAGGATTCCCCTTGCAGAGGCTTGCCACCCGTAGTTCTTCATTACGTTTCGCTAGCCTAACCCTCGCCTTCACTTCCCTACACAGGCGGACATACGCTTCAGTGTTCTCATGAGAACGATTGGCCTTCGCCCTCCTATACACTACTTTCCTATTTCGGATAGCCGAAGCGATGTCACGATTGAGCCACTTAGGCTGCGTTGAAGCAGGGGTGACCGGTTTTGAGGGTATTGCAGCAGACTGCAGCACCATAAACTCGTCCCGGAATGCACTCCACACTCCCTCAACATCGCCGCCGACCTCTAACCCCATCTCACCTACGCTATCCCTGAGGCTAACAAAGTCCGCCCGCCGTAGATCGAGCTTACTGCCTCTCAAGTTGCTGCGCTTCACCCGAGGGACGCGCACACGGAACCTAATCAGACCGTGATCACTCCCGCCCAACGATTCGTCAACGGTGAAGCCTCGTGTAGGCTCATTGACCCACTGAGTGAGGAAGTTCTCATCAGCAAAGTCAACTAGCCTCCTCCCTTCAGCATCAGCAGTCCTGTCTTGCCACTTTATGCCGCGACAGTTGAAGTCTCCTAAAACTACACACACCGTATCCCCTAGCAGGCTACTGAGTTCGGTGTACAGGGCTGTATCCTCCTCGAGGAGGAAATGCGGAGGTCTGTACACCAAGATTAACCTAATAACCTATAGTTCGTCCCTCCCACGTTCAGATCGACGCAAGCAGTTCCCGTTCCGACCGGAACTGGCAGTCAACCGGACTCAACGTGTCCCTCACGTATATTAGTACCCCTCCCCCCTCCTCACGGGTGCGGTCTTTGCGAAACATTTTATACCCGGGAATTTCGAACTCCCCAACGTAGTCCCTACGATCAGTATGAATCCAGGACTCGGTGATAGCAACGATATCCTGGTATTCTGATGCTAAGAGCGCCCGTAGCTCGCAAAACTTGTTCCTAATCGACCTAGCATTAAGAGAGAGAGAGAGAGAGAGTTACAAGGAAAAGAAGTACCTCAAAAGGCCTTGCGGCCCATACCGAGGAGGTACCAATGGCAACGGGTGCCAGGGAAAATTTTGTACACACTCAAATAGTGTGCAAGATTTGGTCTAACCTTTTCTGAACTGATCCACAGAGGAACTGTTCACAACTTCCGAAGGTAACCTGTTCCATGTGTCACAGATCTTATACGTAAAGTAATTCCCACACACTAGTCCTAAAGATTTTCAAATCCAACTTCCAACCATTGTTACGAATTGGGTTATCATTTAAACTAAACATACTTCTAAAATCGACAGAGACAGAGACAGAGAGATTGTAAAAATTAAAAAATTAGAACATAATAATGACTGGTTTTCAAATTGTGGGCAACTATCCCACTTCAAAAAAAAGGAGATGGTAATTAGTTCGTCGTCCAGAGGGTGTTAGACGATCACCAAGAGTTGGCAGTTAAGAATTTTCCGTAATTCCTTCCAAGTAACGTTGCCGATCAGATAAAGTAAACCCCCCTTCAGAAAGGTCATCTCTCCGCGCCCCATTTCCTTCTTCCCATTTTGCGGATGGTATTCGAAGGATTTCCCCCTCCAGATCACGACCCGACCGAGATTACCGCTACATTGACCAATGAGGTCGTGCTACGTCACAACTTCCACTTTCCTTCACGTGGAAGGAACAACTCTAGAATTGGGAAAGGGATCGGAGCAAAACGTGTTTGGGAACGCCTCCTCTCGAACCGAAAGATGTAAATCTCTCTAACTTCATTATCAATACCATATAATTCAGTAAAGTTTCTTCACTGACGTTTTATGTTCACTGAACCCGAAATGATTTTTCTGCGTTTCAGCAATTTTAGGGTTAACCGCCCTGAATTTCTTTATTTACGATGCTGTTATTTCCGTGGAAGGTTTTCTTCAAAATGAAGAATTAAAATTAAAAATTAATCCTAAAGAAATATTATAGTCGGTTTAAAAAAAAAAAGTCTTAAAATCTTTTATATAGTAGGCCATAATATTGTCCAATATAAACTTTGAAACTTTAGTTTTACAATATACAGGGCGTCCCAAAAAAATGTATACACACTTTAAATAATTATAAAGGCAGTGTTTATTAAAATACATTTCATTTTCAAAATGTAATAGAATCTACAGACATTATTTAATTGTTTTGTCAACGCCTGTTTTCAAACTGACGTCCGTTCTGGTCCAGGCACTGCTGATAATGCGAAGCAATGGAATCGCAAACATCACGAAACATTTCGTTTGGTATTTGTGTGCATTCTCGTTCAATGGCTGCTCTCAATTCAGCGACTGTTGCAGGTTTTATAGCGTAGACTTTGTCTTTTAAGTATCCCCATAAAAAAAAGTCTAGTGGTGTGAGGTCTGGTGAACGCGGAGGGTATTCTACGAAACCCCTTCGTCCAATCCACATCCACATCGTGCCAAGTACCACTCGCAATACTCCACTCTTCGGTCCGGATCATCTTCATTAATAGCATGGACTAATCTTGGAATGTAACTTTTCCATTGACAGCGCTTCAAAATGCGTTGGACAGACGATTCTGAAATTCCTACCTCACGACTCGCTTGCCGCACAGATTTTCTTGGACTTTGGTGATACGTTTCCAGTACTCTTTCTTGCTTTGTGGGGCTTGTCGATGTCCGTGGTCTTCCGGAACGCTTCTTGTGGACATTCTGAACAGTTCCATCGGCTTCAAACTTATCTCTAATTCGAGTGATGGTAAGTCGCGTTGGTGGATCTGTTTGAAACTCCCTCCTAAACTGTCTTTGCACTTCAACTGCGTTTTCACACTTCCAGTAGCATTTTAGAATGAATTTCCTTTGTTCAAAGCTTAGTCTGACTGCCATTATTAATTCTAATGGGTTTAACTTGGAAAGAAAGAAACATCAATTGAGCTATCAGCTGTTAAACTGTGTATACATTTTTTTGGGACGCCCTGTATATATATATATATATATATATATATATATATATATATATATATATATATATATATATATATATATATATATATATATATAGTGTGTGTGTGTGTGTGTGTGTGTTATAAGTTTTTCACTTTTGGAAGGAAACCCCTGAGAAATTAAATTTCTTTGTACCAAAGTTTTCCTGAAGTGTTTCATACATTTTAAGTGTAAAATGTAATTACCAGGAAACAAAATTACTTCCAACAAGCCAGTCTAACTGGGGAGAAAAATTACATCAAAAGTGGGTAGCATCTCGGGCTACACTAAATTTGGGTGTAACTTTTCCTTATCAATTTCTCTGCATGCGTTGTTATTAAAGGAGAGGGGGTAATAGAGGGAGGGGGAAGGGGAAAAAGCAAAATTTTAATCTCAAAAGGCCATGGGGGATGATGAGGGTGAAAAGCGTGATAAGATAAGGGCTGGGGGTGCCTCCCCAAAAATACACACTATTACTCTTAGTCAGGCATGGGGTATTTGTAATTGTAATTAATTACATTCTTCATGTAATTGGTAAGTAATTGTAATTGACTTCCTGAAATGTAATCAATTACATTGTTTTTCGGCCTCTTAAACAGATTGAAAGCTGTATAATACTTCCTCATCATGTCTCAGCGAAATAAATTTTATTCTTTTTATTTGAAATAAAATGTTCCATTTATTTCAAATGTTGCTACTAACTAAATGCCAGTTTTTTGTCTTCATTATTTTGATAAAATAAATGCCAATTCTTTTGTCTTATTAGTATTTTCTGAGTGCCTTGTCTTTGGTTTCATTAGACCATATCACATACATATGGCCAATGTCTAATTGTCCATCGCAAGAACTGCTTGATGAAAAACACACTTCCGTGCAATGTTAAAAAAAAAGTACATTTTTTGACCTAATATTATTTAGTTTTCTTTCAAGATGATGGCCAAAACTGAAAATAGAATTGAAATATGTAGGTAGAAAAGGATGACATAAATCAAATAGTATGTATTTATGGAAAAAGTGCAATTTTTTAAAAATGTAATTGTAATTACTTACTTTATTAAGTAATTATAATTAAGTATTTCGCCATCTACAGTAGTTGTAATTGAAAATGTCAAGTAATTTTAATTAATTACATTGACCAAGTAATTACCCCACGTCTGCTCTGAATATAGAGGTAACCTAACTTAACCTCATTTTGCACGCTATCCAAAAGTAACCTAACCTAACCTAACCTAAACTTGAAAACAAATTTTGTATATATATATACGGGTGTCAGGAAATGATTGCCCCCCCCCTGTAGAGCAAAAACTAGAATAGATAGATAAAAACCGGCGAGACCACTTGAAAGAGCGTTAAAATCTGAATAAAAACCATTATATTCTATTCCTGTGATTTTAATTCTTACCATTTTTTTCCCCACAGAAACCATGGCATCATCTATTTTGAACGAGTCAGAGAAAAAGAGAGTTCTTGACCGCATTCGAGCTGTCACATTTCGTGAAGCAAAGGAAGCTGGTGCAACTTTCATAACTCGACACTGGGTGGCTGAGAGATTAAAAAGATCAGAAGACTTTGTCAAAGGAATTGGAATAAGAATCCTGAAGATTGTGAAACAGAATTTCGAGGAGGAAGACCGGAGAAATTATCTCAAGAATCGAAAGACATTGTGCTTGCTGCATCACGGCGCCGAAAGAAGAGCTGCTCTGAGGTAGCGAAAGAGATACTTATCCGTCGTGGTAAGATAGTCAATCGGCAACTTGTGCATCAATTTCGAGTTCGCCAAGGCTTGAGTGCTTGGCATGAAATAGCTAAGCCACGGAAGAGTGATCTTAATATTGAAGATCGGCTATGGTTTTGTGATTATCTTGAGGAATGGACGGAAGACGATTTCCTTCACTTGGTTGTCAGCGATGAATTTTTCGTTTATGTCTCCAGAAAACCAAATTTTCAGAATGATCGGGTTTGGGCAACAACTCCTGATGAAGTCCCAGACGACCAGAAGTATCGAGAAATAGTAAAAAATCCAGCATGTGTGGGTGTTTTCATTATGTTCTCTATTCGGAAGCTCATCTGGGTTATCAAACCAAGAGGAACCAGTTGGGATGGGCCTTATTTTCGAAATGTAATTTTAGTCCAACATGTAATTCCGTTTTTGAAAGACCCCGAGTGTGTTTTGGATGTTGAACAGGCAACCTTTCTTCACGACAAAGCCCCCTGTATGAAAGCACTTGCGACTCAACAACTGCTTAAGGACAATAACATTGATTTTTTCGGAAATAATGAATGGCCTGGCAATTCTCCCGATCTTAATGTCTGTGAACATGTCGGATCCATCATGAAGGATCGGGTGGAGTCCTTAATGCTGGAACAACCCATTCAGAATCGGTATTCAACAGAAATTATGACTGCAAAGATCAACGAAGTCCTTGAAGAAATGAGTCATGATACCGATCTCTTTGAGACACTTCTGGGATCATACCCCCGTCGATTAATGGCCGTCAGAGCTGCAAATGGGGGCAACACCCAATATTAAAACAAGTGTTTTTTATTGAAAATTAAACGCTCTTTCGCGTGGTTTTGTCTGTTTTTTTCTATTCCTTTCAGTTTCTTCTGTACAGGGGGGGGGGCAATCATTTCCTGACACCCTTTACTATATATATATATACAGGGCGTCCCAAAAAAATGTATACACACTTTAACAGCTGATAGCTCAATTGATGTTTCTTTCTTTCCAAGTTAAACCCATTAGAATTAATAATGGCAGTCAGACTAAGCTTTGAACAAAGGAAATTCATTCTAAAATGCTACTGGAAGTGTGAAAACGCAGTTGAAGTGCAAAGACAGTTTAGGAGGGAGTTTCAAACAGATCCACCAACGCGACTTACCATCACTCGAATTAGAGATAAGTTTGAAGCCGATGGAACTGTTCAGAATGTCCACAAGAAGCGTTCCGGAAGACCACGGACATCGACAAGCCCCACAGAAAGAGTACTGGAAACGTATCACCAAAGTCCAAGAAAATCTGTGCGGCAAGCGAGTCGTGAGGTAGGAATTTCAGAATCGTCTGTCCAACGCATTTTGAAGCGCTGTCAATGGAAAAGTTACATTCCAATATTAGTCCATGCTATTAATGAAGATGATCCGGACCGAAGAGTGGAGTATTGCGAGTGGTACTTGGCACGATGTGGATGTGGATTGGACGAAGGGGTCTCGTAGAATACCCTCCGCGTTCACCAGACCTCACACCACTAGACTTTTTTTTATGGGGATACTTAAAAGACAAAGTCTACGCTATAAAACCTGCAACAGTTGTTGAATTGAGAGCAGCCATTGAATGAGAATGCACACAAATACCAAACGAAATGTTTCGTGATGTTTGCGATTCCATTGCTTCGCGTTATCAGCAGTGCCTGGACCAGAACGGACGTCAGTTTGAAAACAGGCGTTGACAAAACAATTAAATAATGTCTGTAGATTCTATTACATTTTGAAAATGAAATGTATTTTAATAAACACTGCCTTTATAATTATTTAAAGTGTGTATACATTTTTTTGGGACGCCCTGTATATGTGTGCGCGCGCGTGTGACGTCATAATATGAATTTTAGCGGCCACCATTTAACTCTGCCTTAACCCTGACAGGGATATTACACCATCGGCAGTCGATCCCCGACCTCACTCTTTATACTACAATAAATCGTTTTTGCATAACCTAACCTTATCTTTCACGCTACCCCAAGAATAAACTAACCTAACTTACTCTCGTACATCATTCTCTCCTGATATATATATATATATATAATATATACACACACAGTATGTGTGTGTGAAACACAATGACCGTGTAAAAAATTAAGTAAAACAATTAAAATTCAGAATACTTAAAATAAAACTAAAAACCGTGTCACGTGTGACGTCATACTATGAACTTTAGCAGGAACCCTTTACAGCGTTCATTGAAATGTAATGTAATAATTTCTCTCTCCCATTAAAATATTTTAATCGTCAATTTTTATATAATTATATGTTTATTTTATTTTCCTTATTTTCGTGAACAACCTTATTAAAACGTATTACATAAACATAACTTAAATGAATGAGGAATAAATAGAAACACATCTGCAAACTATTTATTAACGCAGCAAGAGATTATTATTTTCATTAGTATAGTAAACTCGCAAATGTGGAAATAGTTACATCCTCGTTGCTTTGCATCATACGAGTAATTTCCAGAAATAATGACTCATTTAACGTATGAGTTTTCTGTACTCGATATAAAGAACTTTAAGATCATTTAGGATTATTTTTCTTTCCACTTTACACTTGGATGTTACATCTTCATAATTCTTAATCTTTGAACATATAAATTCAAAAGCATGCTGGAGTGCACGATCGTTTACAGTGTTGTTATGAAATGTCAAAGTATATACAATACGCTCTAAGCGAGCGCTTATTTTCTTTTCACACGTTTTTTCAAATAAAAACTGCTCAGAGTTCATAGCGATGTACAAGGAAATCCTCTAAATTGTGACGGCAGTTGGAGCGTATATAACGATACAGCTCCGCCGGATGAACGGTGGAGGCGAGGGAGGGTTTGTAACGCTTTCGACCAGCGGCCCAAAGCGACTGGTACTTCTCGGGGAAGTGTATTGTATTGTAAGTATTCCATAAACTCCAAGCCGTTTTCACCCTCTTCATCTCTACATTTCATAAAGTCATCAATTAATACAGTGTAGGCATGCTCGAGAACAGTATCAAAATGACCCATATCTTCTACGCGCGCATTTAATAATGATTTCAGGTTGAGGAAGGCGGCTATTTCAAATAGTCTATCGAGGGTGAATCGGTAATGTGTAGGTACTCGCCCGTTATTAACATTGTTTGTACTGAAAGTTTTTGTATTAGTTTTCCACATCAATCATGTTTCAACGTAGGGTTGACTCGTATCCCGACTTAGAGTTAACATGCAAATAATAATGTATGAAGGGGTGTCGCTGATTGTCATCCTTGTTGCATGTGCGGTAGCTGTTATTTTATAATTCTCAGCCGCCCACTTTTCAACCAACAAAGATTTTCAACATCCCACCAACATTCAAATAAATAACATTACGTTTGTCGGAGTCTGTACGTTTATAATCTGTCTCGAGCATATAATTAATTACGACACTGCTACGTTTAAACGCTCTCACTGATTTGGAAAAGGTCACGTGGTATTGAGCGTTGAGGACACTGTTTAAGGATAGCTTCAACTTTCTTCGTTACTGTAGGCGCAGATGTTTCTTGGGTGTACTGCTGCTGCGCGGAGGCTTCTGGTTAACGTCACGACACGCCAAGCTGGGATTGTCTGTGGGTACCTAACATGGATTAGGTTAGGTTAGTTTAAGTTAGGTTTGATTTTACGTTTAGTTTGGTTGTCGAATTAGGGCTTAATTTTAGGGTAGGTATCATATATGATATATGATATGATATGATACGGTTTGGTTAAGTTATTAAGAGTATGAATGAAATGCTCCGTGAATAAAATAAGCGTAGGTTTAGTATCCGAGGTAAAAAGTAAAGAAAAAATAAATTTTGTTCTTGTACTGACCGCAGGTCGGCTTCACCCGAGTACAGTATGTACGCAATATCCGTGGGAGATTACAATTATGTACATACATATTTTTTTTACTTAATTTTAATGTACGTACGTAGCTAGCTATTTTTATAACATCCATATAACAATTTCGCCGCGATATGACACTCTGGTATTGAACCGACGATGAAATCCTTACCACAAAAGTGTAACAATTGAGGCGCTCGGGCGAATAGAGTTGCGCGAATTAACCATTCAGAATTTTGGTTGATTCGCCTCTATTCGCCCGAACGCCTCAATTATCATCTTTAATGTGAAAATAAACTTTTATAAATTTCCGTCATCTCTTGTGTGTTTGTGGAGATATAAAATGTCTGCACGTTCCAATTATAAAAACATTTATTTATTTATTTTTAATTTATTTTAATTTTCATTTCTCGTTTCTTTTAGTCTTTTTTAGGGGGAATTTTTATGTATATACAGGGTTTACCAAAAAGATGTGACGGATTACAATGAATTTTCTATTGTAATCTGTCAGATCTTTTTGGAATACCTTGTATATTTTTTTTTTTTTACTTCTCGCAAATGTTTTTTCTTAGCCTTTTTTTATTTCTTTGAAAAATTTATAAACTATATTTAAAGGAATGAAATTGTCATGTTTCGCTGCATCTATCACTTTATTTATGCATCTACGAAGAGAGAGAGAAAGAGAGAGAGAGGATGATGATGATGATGATGATGATGATGATGATGATACCACTTATTAGAAGAAAACCCTATACAAAGTTACATAAACTTTACAGGTTTGCTAAGTATAGAAATTAATTTGAGACTAGATACATAAAGCCACGAAAGAGAGAATAAAAATATAAATTAATAATAAGAGATCTTGCTTGTGTCTTTAAAAGTTTAGGATACTACTTCTCGAATATCCTTTAGAGTTATTACTCAATGATCATCTTAAGAGCGCGCACTGAAAACTTTATCTACTTCGCGGTGTGTATATATATACTGTACTGTACTTTTATAAAAGTTGTGATCACCCCGTAGTTTTGTGTTCTGGAATAAATAATGTATCCCACAAAAAGTCAAAATTTTAGATAGATAAAAATATTGATTTGTTATAACACGCGATAAAGGATGTCTAAATTTGTTTATTTTCCGAGTGTTATACGGATTATACCACGTGTATAAATCAATTCTAAATGTATCGATATTTTCAACTCGGAGACTATATATAAATTGACCTAATCTAAACAGAAATTTTACTTAATGCGAGACCTAGATATTTAATTATGTCGATTTCTTTTTATCCGACAGGATTCAACACAAATCTATTAGCACAATTGCGCTGTTAAAAATTTCATCCAAATTTGCATTCATAGTCGTTTCCATATCCAAAATATCATCATCAGATGAACAATACAAAACAGCATCATCGTGAAATTACTTTTTACGATGTACAGAATCACAATATCATTTATATTAATTAGGAAAAACAAGGAGACGTAAGCACGAGGTCCTGGGGAACACCTACGCAATTATAACCTCGAGTCTGGAAGAGACTCCATGAACGCAAAAATACATTTACGATTATTTATGTGTGATTGAAAAAAACTAGAGATAAACCTCAGGAACCATATATTTCAAATTTACTTAATAATAAATCACTTTTAACTGTATCAAAAGCTTTCGAATAATGAAGAAATGTTGCCTAAGTGATATTTTTCAGAACAAAGTTTCGATGCGCATTGTATAAAGAGAATATAGCGTCCTCAATGCTTCCACTTCTAATGAAGCCGAATTTTGCTATAAATACCGAAGAAAAATAATCATAAATTATATCATAGATTAATTTTTCAAAGATCTCCGATGAAAGGAGATAAAATATATATAGACCTATAATTCTTTATCAGATCTCTTGACCCACTCTTAAAGAAAGGAATGATTCGAGCTACTTTAAGCACATCAGGAAATATTGACCGATTTATGCACTCGTTAAAAATGATATCGGTATGATAAGAGTTAAGTATGTCAGATACCGTTTTTAAAATCTCGGGGGCATTGAAGATGTATGGTTTTTTGTTTTGTCAATTAATTATCTTTACAACCTCGTTATTATTCTTAATAAAATTATTTATAGTTGGTGATAAATTTTCTTAGAGAATAATAGACATCAGTGTAAAGCGTTCATTAAAGGCATCGGCAAATTCCTCTTTTATCATTTACTTATTATTAATTGCGGATGACTATATAGAGAGAATCTTCAGCATGTTTATGAGCGCAATTATTAATTAATTTTCAGTATTTATCGTGATTATTAATACGTTCGGGATTTGTTTTTAAATAAATAAAATTCGCTAATTTTAAGGAATGGTTTAATAAATTCGTGTAGGCCCAAAAAGAATTCAAAGTTATTTTTACCAGAGACTCGCGCATTTAAAACAATTTATGCTTCCTTCGCGTACGCAAAAGTAATTTGTCATAATCCAAAGGCTTTTAACGGCGTAATTTTTAATTCTTTTAGCCACAGTAGTATAATGTACTTACTAATTAACTGCTCCGACTTAAGAACAAATGTTTACGACGTCATTTACATTTAAAAATTATTCGCGAAGTTGTCTTTAGAAGCTGTAAGTTCAGTTCAGAAATTGTTTTTTTTTATTTTTTTTACTTTATGAAGGTGTTCTTAGATTCCTAGCTTTACAGTCTAAACATGTTATGGAGTAGTGATCTAATAATTCGTATATACGCAAGAAATGGAAAACTCGTCTGAATTCGTTCATGTATGATGTAATATAGTGGCATCATCGCCTGAAAATTTAGTAGCCTCCGTGACAACAGGAAATAGATAACTAACGAAAAGGGAAAAAAAAAGGTCCTCAAAACATCTTGTAGCGAAATATTTTATCTGAGTATTAAAATCAATATTAAAGTCACCACGCAATATATTAATATTGTTTGCACGAAGGACATTTAATATTTTAGTCTGAAATGCATCATTGGAACGAGAAAACTATTCAAACTACAAATTGCTCCCCCCCCCCCCCCCCCCCCCCAAAATTATCAGTATTGCAACAAACTTGAAGGGTATACAGACCCAAAGTGATCAAATATGCTTGATAAATTAACTTAATAGGTACTGTAAATGTTAAACTTGAATTGTGAAGTATTAACCCTTTCGTTCCAGGTGTGGCATATGAACTACACGCGCAATTCGCACTCAGATCCGGGTGTGGTAAATAAACCAACCCCTAATCTTTTCTGAACTCCTGGTGTAGTTTATAAACCAAGGGTATATCCCTCTCTTTCCACTTTCTGGGGTTGAAAATGGGGGGGAGAGGATATGTATTATAATTCGAATTAATATAATTCGCTTCAAAGCTGTGCCCGTAGTGAATGGGTTTAATACTCCTCTTTCAAATTGGTTTCGATAAACATGCTGAGACTCGTATTTTGAGATGTTAAAATTAACATTGATTTCTTCAATACGCCAGGTATCAGTCAATAGGATTTATAAAGAAACGGATTTGAATCATATAATGCGAGGTTTTCCCAATCTTTTAATGGTCACGTACCCACTTTCTAACCCTGATAACTTCCCCGGACTCCCCTCCTTTTCCATAGCGCTCATTTGCTTAACTAATACAGTATAGAAGAAAAAATACAAATTGCCAAAATTATTGTATGACTATTATTTATTGTCACAAACATAAACTTTTACGGTGAAAACTACATAGTAATCATGTAAATATAACACGAGTGTTAAACGAAATATTAAAGGAATTCTGTTTACAGATACCACCGCGGACCCCCTAAGGAGATGTGATTGTGGACCCCCGGGGGTCCGCGGACGACAGTTGTAAAACCCTGATATAAAGCATAATGCAGAAATTTTCCATTATTTACACTACATGATGTAAACAAAGTTTCTAAAACATTCAAGTCGAAGTATGTAATAGGAATTTTGTAACTTCAATCTTCCAAGTACTAGACAGCGCCCTCAGCTCAGTGGGTAACACCGTTTTCCTATAAACGAATTGAAAACATTGAGGTCGGGCATTCGAATCCTGATGATGCTGGTGGTAATAATAATAACAATAAATACAGGAGTTATATAGAGCATGGGACGCATTAGTTGGTCCCGGGCGCTGTGCCAGTTTCTGGACCTCTTTAATAAATGATTATTATGCCAATTACAGAAGGGTTCTTAATAAATGACTCTAGGTTTCCTTTCAAAGTATTTTGGGTCATTGAGAGTCAATAAGTTCCCGTTTTGTCTATGCAGTCTCCAATTTCGAACCAACTTATGAGAGAAACTTTTTCTTAACCTATTTTGGCATGTAATAGGGAACTAAACGGTTTTAAAATTGTCAAACGGAAATTTACTGCTCAGTGTGCGCGCGCGCGCACACACGTTTCGGGGGGGGGAGATAGAGAGAGATTTTTCAATATTTTACGTAGTTACACTAAACACTCAATCTGAATCTCGGATGTACCTACTGAATTATGTAATGATACTAATTACAAAATTAATTTTAGTGATGTAAATAAATGAGGGTAAAACAGACGTTGTCAAGGAGGATAACATTTTGAGTTATATATTGTTAGTTAATAATAATAGTAATAGCCATGCAAATTATTGTTTATAAAGAAAAATCATTATAAATACAATAGTAAGAGGAAGAATTTGAGAATTAATTATGCACAGGCCTGCGATAGTTTTTTTGTTAGAAATATTTTATCACATCGTAATTTTTGCACGCTGATTCCGAAAATAATCATCATTTTCGCCATCACGTACAGATTTTTCACAGAATGTCATAGTTCATATTACACATGTAAGTAATTTTCATTAAAATTGACTCGATTAAATTTTTATTAAAAACTACTTCCTATAAATGCTTCCAGATCAGAAGTGACGTCATAGCATCTTCTAGAACATTCGAGAAAAGGCACCGCTAGTATATAAGTGATTGACAAGCCACGAGATGAGGCAGTCTGTCTAGTGCGTGCGAGGTTATAGTTCTTTATTATTCAAAGGTGCGCGGTGACTATATTTATCTTTGAATTTGTTTATTTGTCGCTATGGCAACCAGAGGGTGTGTAAATAGCCCAAACATT
>JAJOZX010006503.1:212500-261721 GCA_023014485.1 Bathynomus jamesi | reverse complement strand
TGATACCGGAAAACATTGAAAAAATGGCCGTCTATGGGTCGCAAATTTCTGCATGAATAAGTGTTTTATAAATTGTAATACAAAGCACGGAGCATTTTTTTGTTTTAAAGAAATATGTACAAATTTCAAACCCCATATTTTAAAATGTTTTAGTACATAGGTGCATGCATATGTTAAGGTTTTTACCGCATTTAAATCCGGTCTTTAATGATCAAACTCGTACAATAACTGTAAACAAGAGAAGTTCTAAAAGCGTTCATGTCGAAGTATACCTAAATTTTCCTTTTGTAACTTCAACCTTCAAAGTAATGAACAGTTCCTAACATTACCTTTTTGGTGTATATAGAGTACAAAAAGAGAGCCAATAAGTTCCCAGTTAGTGTCTGCGGTTCCCCAATTCGGAACCTAATTCTAAAACGAACGTTTCCTTAACCTATCCTGACAGGTAACGGGGGAACCAAACGATTTAAAATTGTCTTGTCATACGGAACTTTAATGTTTATGGTGTATGAATGTTTTTTACAAGCGGCCCAATGTAGGTACAAATACATAAATGACAAAAGTACTTTGAAACCATCCGCGGTTTGAAATTTCTATATGAAAAATGAATATTTCGTGGTAATCCTTTCAGCAGAAAACTATAGAAAAAAAAATTAAATCTGAAAAATATTATGATATTCCTAAACCTGTATAAACTTTACTATTTAAAATATTTTCCTTCACAAATTCTTTTCCCATTGAAAATTAAAGAAAGCGGAAATACAAAAACTAAATATAATGTTTTCATGTACGAGTAAAATCGTTTCAGAATTTTTACTTTCATACCAAACGGCGTTATTCACTCATTCTGAAGTAGATCGGAAGTATCGTAGTCACAATTTGTGTACAAATGTTCTGTGAAAAAGGTTTTTTTTTTGTCCGATACACAAAAGAAGAAAATAAATAAGAAAAATAAGAACAAAGGTACTGTATACCCAAACGAATATAATCTACCTATATGGAAAACACGCCAAAAACGCGCGTCTTAATTGTATATAAAATTACGTTTGCTTATAAAACACCCGACACCCAAAGGAAAGAAATTCGCCAAATAGAAACCTATGAGAAAAATATTGAGAAATTTACAAAATTAAGAAAGTATGGCACTCTTTTGCTAATTTTTTATGATTGAGTACCAAATACCCTAGCCTTAGGAGACACGCCCTTTTGAAAAAAAAATTATAGTAATAACAAGCAGTTCCTCCCACTCCAACTCCCTGCATAGCGGGTAAAACACAAAGGTCAATGGGTACCCGCAGTACTTGTTGTAAGAATAACGCCTCGCGTCAACAGAATGCACCACGGCGGAGCACCTCAATGCTACTTACCGACTAGAACCATCTCGGACCGCAAAGGCGGCATACCGGGTATGGGAATCAAAATTATAATTTATGCTTAAAATATGATCCCAAAGTGAAGCGTCGTGTCCATTCGATAAAAAATGGGAAAGGTTTTTTTTTAGATGATGTATGTATATATATGTATGTATAGCAAAAAAAATTGTCGTTTATTGGGTCAACGAATTAAAACTGCAAATATTTTTAAACCTTCTGAACAAATAAACCCTCTTTTTCAGTCGCTTTTATTAATTATTATTAACGAGAGTTTATTCAGACTATAAACTCGTGTATGGTTTCTTACCTCAGAACAAAACCATCATCATTTACAAAACGTACAATTAAAAGTAAAAACCGAACCATTAAATAAAAAGGAGTAAATTAAAAAAAAAAACCCAAAAAAAACTTAACATAAAAATATATAAAAATTATTTGAAACAGACTAAAAAGTTACTTGAACGACAATTAAAATTCACTTTTAAATAATGGATGAACATTGAACATATACATATATTTTTTTTTAATCAGACAATAATTAAAAAAGTTTTATTGACGATTTTTTATTTCTTTCTAATTTTTTTCTTAAGAATTTTGTGTTTTAGGAAAAAAAAAAAGAAAAAGTTCTTTTTCAAAATTTTACATAAAACTTTTACTTGTAAAAGAGAAGAAGAGAATCGTGCTAAAAAGTTTTTGATTCTAATTACAATCGAATTTAATGAACGCTATTATACTTTTTAAATATTAAACTAATATATATATATATATATATATAATAATATATATATATATATATATAGTGCAAAGAGAATATGAGAGACTGGATCATATAGGCCAAAACATTTATCGAAAAACATTGTCTCATATATGTTGTAGCCTCCTGAGTCCATTAGAAATTAAAACATTGTAATATAGACTTAACAGGCCTAAAGAACAACATATAAAAAGTAAGAGACCATATAACATACGAGTACATTACCTCTTTCCCTGTAACGCATATTCAGATTGCCATCCCTTTCCCCGAGACATTGGGCTTACATTCATTCAGCCATCAAAAGCCCCTATTGATATATATATATATATATATATATATATATATTATATAATATATATTAAACTATCAGCAGCACACATTATATACAGATATGGAGTGCTGCGGGAACGCACGGGAGCGCCGCTCCCGCACCTCCATTCATCCAAATTTTATTTATATTGTTTTGGTTGAAACTTGGAAGATGGGAACAAACAGACTGAGACGAAAGCAATGGCTTCTAATTGTGATTTCAAATTTTTAATATTCCAAGTCTGAATGAATTATTATTATTATTATTATTATTATTATATATTCGTTAGAGCTCCTGCACCTTAAAATTTGCCCCTACATCTCTGATTATATATATATATATATATATATATATATATATATATATTATATATATATATATATATACACACACACACGTTCCAAAACAACACTCCCGTTATTTTATAATGGATGTATACTTTATTGTTGGGATTTCTTCTTCAGAAAGGTAATACATTGGGATTTTCATTCTGCATATACCTATATGCGTACACCTTATATTTCTAATCTTTCTTTACTTAATACCTAATAAATATTGCATTTGAAGCCGTTTGTTCACCATTTCATACTTAAGCATTAAGAAAAGACGATACCGCTACCAACAGACTATAGCCTAGTAAGGCCATAGAAAGCCTTACTGGGCTATAGACTTTAAGGAAAGCTAAATCTTGACTAAGCCTCCTTAAGGACCTAGTTTACACCGAACAATATGGCTGAACCCTCAAACAGTATGCGCGTTTGCAGCTAGATCAGAAAATCAAGATCGTTGAGTGGTTTCATGTGACAAATTCTGTGAGGCAGATGCAGAGGAACTTTTGCAAAGAATATGGATGTAGAGATCCACCTGATAGAAAGACAATATCACTAATTGTTAAAAAATTTCAAACAAAAGGAAGTGTAAACAATCAACATAAGGGTAATAATAGTGGTAGGCGACCATCTACAAGAACTGTGCAACACGTGAATATGGTTCCTGAAATCATTGTGCGTAATCCGTAGAAGTAATTTCGACGTTTGTCAGCAGAAGTAGGTATTTGATGAACATCTGTGCAGTGCCAGCCTTTTTTCCAACAGAATTCATTTACATGCTTCCCTAACTAATGTTCAAAAACGAATGGAATTCGAAACATGAATGTTAGCAAAGCTAGAAGAATCCTGCGTGTTTGAAACACATCCACTTCACTGACCAGTGTTATTCAGGGAGAATGATAAGCAAAACTTTGGTTATTGGGGAGGTCGTGCTGGCGCTCCAACAGAGCTTCCACGTAGTGTTTGGGTCACTGTTGGGTGGTATGGTGCAGAAGGTCCTTATTTTTTTTCAGATGAAACTGGAAAATTAGTAACGGAGGGTAACGTAAAATTTGTATCGTCAGATGCTACAACATTTTTACTTACCACAACTATTTAGTTTGTTCCTTAAAAGAAATAATTGCATTACCCCAGATTCACAGTGGTCTCAGCAGGATAAAGCATTTCCACACACTGCTTGTGAAACTCACAAATTTGTGAAGAAGCATTTTTCCTGGCGACTAATCTCCTTTCATGAGACAGTGGAATGGCCCTCATACTTACCTGACCTCACACCCCCTGACTTTATTTTGTGAGGTTACATAAAAAACAGGATCTATTCTATCAAGCTTAAGAAACTTGAAGACCTAAAAACCAAAGTCTATGGGCAGGAACGGATTAAGGTTGAGTGGGGCCCTCGGCCTGGATAATATTTGGGGCCACCCTCATACTCTACAAAATCATGAAATTCATAAACAAAATTACATCACTTTTATTATCATATATTCACAAAGATACTTGATCCAACACAGAAAGTAATAATATATGATGGTACAATATAGTACGTATATTAACTGTTAAAACGCACAAAATAAACGTAAAATTAATTATCTCATAACTCATTAATATCCATACTGCGTACCTTCTACGTTTGTACAGGCATATCTTCCGCGTTTCTACAGGGTAGAGTGAAAAACATCCTTAATGCAATAGCAGAATTAGGAAATGTTGCAGCGAAATCGCTGTTAGCCAGTAACTTGTACAAAAAAGGTAAAAAATTTAAACAAAATTTTACTTGGGTGGCCGGCGGGTCCCCGTATGGTTAGGGCCCTAGGCCCGGGCCTAGGTGGCCTGTGCGTTAATCCGGTACTGTCTATGGGGGTAATACCTGAGCTATTTCCAAAAGTTATGTCAAACATTTGTGTAAGGTTGAATACTGTGTTAGAAAAAAATGCCGATTACACTGAACATGTTGTTTATTAAAGTTAATAAATTCTTATGTTTTACCAACCCATTGCATTTGTCTGTGTGTGCATATTAATTTTTTCAGCTTAGAAAATTGATTTAGAAATAGAGACATTTTTGGAGGCCGCCTGATATATATATGTGCAATTCCGTAAATGAGACGGGAGGCTGCAAGAGGGGTCGACCGCAGGTCTATCATGAACCGTCGTTCGGAGTATATATATATATATATATATATATATATATATATATATACAGGGTGGGCCGTAAGTTTCCATACATAGGAAAAATTAAACGTTTGTTTTTATGTTTCAGATACCCTAAGAATATGCGTTTGACGAAAGAGCAACGAATTGAAATCATACTGATGGCTGGGTCGGGAAGCAGTCGCATGGTTGCAATGAACTTTAACAGACAACATGGAACGAACATCACACACGACACTGTGGCAAAACTTATTAACAAGTTTCAGAAAACTGGAAATGTTGCAGATCAACCGCGAAGTGGTCCAAGACGTACAGCCACCGATGAAGACACAACAGCTACGATACTTACAGCGCTTACACGGAGTCCCAGAAAAAGTACACGACGGTTGTCTGCAGAAAGTGGTGTCAGCAGATCGAGTATCAGGCGCATTTTGAAAGCAAACAAATGGCATCCATACAAATTGCATATGGCACAGCATTTGAGTGAAGACGACCCGGATAGACGGATGGAATTCTGTGAATGGGCATTAACCAAAGTGAACGAGGATGCAAACTTTTCAACTAAGATCTTGTTTACTGATGAAGCAAATTTTTACGCCAATGGAGAGGTTAATCGGCAAAACATACGTTACTGGAGTAATGCTAACCCTAACTGGCTGAGTCCGACGAAGATGCAAGGTGCCGGTAAAGTGATGGTGTGGGCCGGGATATGGGGTGACAGAATTATTGGACCAATTTTTGTCAGTGGAAATCTTAATGCCGAAAGGTATCTTAACATGTTGCAAGAAGAGATTTTCCCATCCCTGCTAAACGAGGAAGGTAACTTCCCAGTTTACTTCCAGCAAGATGGAGCTCCACCTCATTATGGTCTTCACGTGCGTCGGTATTTGGATCAGCAGTTTCCGGATGCTTGGATTGGTCGGCGTGGTCCTGTGGAGTGGCCTCCCAGATCCCCAGATCTCACCCCCCTTGATTTCTATCTTTGGGGGCACTTGAAGGCCATGGTGTATCAGGAAAAGATACGAGACATAAATCATCTAAAGGAACGTATCACCAACGCCATTACAAGCATAACGTCAACTGTGCTAATGCGTGTTCATCAACAGTGGGAACACGTATTGAAATGTGTTTTCAAAACAATGGCAACCATGTAGAGCATATTATATAAATAAAAATGGTTGTCCATAAAAAATGTTTATTTTTCCTATGTATGGAAACTTACGGCCCACCCTGTATATATATATATATATATATAATTTACTTCTTTAGTATTTTCTTGCTTGTTTATTCAATAATGATTTTAATAATATCCTTTAACAACTGTTTTTCATTACCAATAACCGTAGATTGATATTAATACGAAGACAAAGAAAATGCGGAGCACACAGGCGGCGGTCAAGAATGAATGCACACACACACACACACACACACACACACACACACACACACACACACACACACACAGTATTAATAAATCTTCAAAATACTTTAAATTCATTTTAAAGCGATGTGTGTATATACAATATCTATATGAATTTAGAATAGTTGAACGTTAAGGGAAAAGTTGTATATTTAAATAAATTAGGGCTGGTAAAAGTTTCGTTCCGGAGCCAGAGACAGGTTTTTCGGAGCAGAGCTGAAGCAACGGGGTCTGGAATCAGAGCAGAGTTGGAGCAAGGGTATCTGGAGATGGAACTAGATTTTTTGATTCTGTACCTGAAACTTAGTTTTTTGGCTCTATATACTACTGCTGCTACTGTTGTAGCAGTATTGTATTACTGTATGAAGAGCGAAGAGTAAGCATTACAATATATTCGTGTCTTCTTTCTTAACTGCCACAAACATTATTCAAATATATTTGTTTCTCTGTTGGTACTTTGGAGGCTACACAGGTTCTATAGATCTAAAAAGCTTTTTCTTTTGTCATAAAAAAATAAGACATTTCAAAAGTATTATTTTATTAGGTAATAAATAATTTTTTTATAAATACAGAATTTGTCTTCTACTTTTTCCTTTTTAATATCATTAATATATTTTTACTTTATTATTTTTTTTGGATTAAACAAGACCTGATTTTTTTTCTAAGATTTACGAGTATTATACGGCAGTCGAAAGAAATATTCCCCATTTCTCCGAGACTCATTTTTGTTTTTAGTAATAAATTTATTTTCGGAAACTTATCATTAACTTTCGATTCTAACATAAATGAAAAATTGCTGTAGAGCGTCAGGTAAAGGTATATAATAAGGCTGTACAAAATTTAATTATTTTCCTCCATATCCAATTTTCTTTGAAGAAAGCTTACTTTTAAAGTTAATGATAAAGTTATTAAAAAATATATGGGAAAAGGAAATGTAATTTAATGGAAATAAATATGATTTGGGTGTTTAAACACTAAAGATATGGCTAAAGATAAAAAATTATATGACTTTTAGCAAATCATATTTCAGATATGTTTGAGAACGAAAGCGTAAACAACAAAATTTTTGTTCTATTTTTTTTTGTTTGTTTTTATAAGTTAATAATGAAAAGAACTTAGAGATTTTGCGGGAGATAAAAACCACTTTACGTCGATTAAAGAATAATTTAGAACGTTCACTATTTAATTTAAGAATATAGAATGAATTTGATGATTGATATTCTTCGCCCATTACTAAATATTTTATTTTACAATCAGTCTGCATTCACAATTATTTCAAAATGTCAACCCAATCTGTTAAGATTTCTTAGACACAGACAAAAACAAATCCAATCCGTTTGATAAAACTCGCTGAAAATTCAATCGCAACCCGGAGTGGCTTTAAGGATACACAAAAAATGTTTTGTTGATGCAAACAAAAATAAAGGTGTTGCGAGAGAATTGCCCTCATTTTTAGACATCCAAACTTTGGATCACCTAAAGATCAGGGCTCCCAGCCTTCTTTAGTTTTTAGACATCCAAACTTTAGATCACCTGAAGATCAGGGCCCCCAGCCTTCTTTAGTTAGCTTTATAAGGCTAACTAACGAAAATATCACGACCTAACCTAACCAATCGTTAGGTCAACTGTATGTCTTTGACGAGGTTAGGTTAGGTCGTGATATTTTCGTTAGTTAGTCTTATAAAGCTAACTAAAGAAGGCTGGGGGCACTGATCTTCAGGTGATCCCAAACTTTTTTCTTTATGACAAAATTAATTTTGCTGTTAATAATTTGGTGCAGTAAACAAATATTTAGTTGACTGAGCAAAATCTGCGTATTTGGATTTCAAACAATAATTTGTTAGTTTGTAAAAAAAAAACACCCAAAAAAGTCCCCCGCATATTCGAGTAATTCGCAAATAATTATTTTTAGATAAAAAAGAATCATTAATTATTCTTTGTGTTGGAATAAATATTTATATTTTTAAAAAATTCTGGCAGAATATTTAATTTAACTAAAAATATTTAGTTGAAATTAAACGCAAATTATGACTATTTTGGAATTATCACGCGTTTGAGTGAATTTAGTAGATGATAATAGTTTATATTAGAATTTTTTTATTGAATTTAACTACGATATATTGAATTATGCGCATTATATATATATACAGAAATCAATATATAAAGTTTTATAACCTTAACACATTGGAACGGCTCTTCCTCAGATATCAGTCACGTAATGTACGTACAGAATTACGTAACAGAATTACGAGTGTGTTTGACAAATTGGATATTTGTAGTTTCTACATCCCAATTTTAGTAAATAATTCGGATCACCTGAAGATCAGGGCCCCCAGCCTTCGTTAGTTAGCCTTATAAGGCTAACTAACGAAAATATCACGACTTAACCTAACCAATCGTTCGATCAACTGTACGCCCTTGACGATTGGTTAGGTTAAGTCGTAATATTTTCGTTAGTTAGCCTTACAAGGCTAACTAAAGAAGGGTGGGGGCCCTGATCTTCAGGTGATCCAATAATTTTTATTTAAGTGCAGAATTTTATATTTTCAATTAAAAACTTTATTTCTCAAAGAAAATAATAATAAAAATTATGCATTTAAAAAAATGAAAATGAAAAGGTTTATTGGCAGACAATAGTCTATATAACAAATATTAATAATACAATGACAGTTCACATACTAAGGATAGAAATATATACAATTAATGAGAACTAATACAGTAATGTCGAAGTTAAGTGGAGCTACAGACAGACGTTTTCGTACCATGAATTCCATAGCTTAGAACAGTGTTTCCCAACCGGGGGCCATATGGCCCCCTGGGGGCCATGGCACATTTGAAGGGGGCCACAGGAAAATGTTAAGATTTAGAGGGGCCACAGACTCCATGAAGGGGGCCACAGGACTCAACCTATTGAAGCCTAAATTATAGTTAGGCCAATAGATAATTTTAATTTATGTAGTTCAATTACATTTTAAAAAATTATTAATACATATATTTTCCTTTTTTTTAGATATTTTATAATAGAATTTGAATTTATCTGTAAACAAATATTTTGCATCTTACAAGCTTATTGTGCGGCGCACTCCATTGTGCGCTTGATCGTTATGCGCCTGGCAGCATTGTTGACTTGATAAAAATACTTCAGGTTGAAATCCTTACAGTCTGTTTACCACGTGGATCGTCGCTGTAGTGTGTAAGTAGCTCTTATTTGTTTACCCTAATATTGCGAAGTTGTAGTAATTTTACTAGTTTTTTTAATTTATAATAGATTGCTATAAGTACAGTATTTCTTTTGATTATATTTTTTTATAATTAGTACATAATATAAGTAAATAACTGCAAATTTTTGTTAGCCACTGTTTAGTTTTTGTTATGTTTATAGTCCTATGTGACAAATAATATTGTACCTGAATACAAATAGTTGTTTTAATATCCTTTATATATATTTGTTTTTGTAAAATAGAGTTAATCTGCATATTACCTACTGAAAATAATGCTTATGGGGGCCACAGGATAAAATAAGGTTCCTAAGGGGGCCATAAGCCAAAACCGGTTGGGAACCACTGGCTTAGAAGACAAACTAAAAGTAAAACAACTAATATTTACCCTCTTTGGATATGGGTACATATATAGTATATGGATGCATGGGTTGTCGTTTGGAAATATAATTTATTAGCGTTTAACATACACAACAAATTTCTACAACAAAAAAAATTAATCCAATAAAATGCATATGGTAACTTTAAATAAAACAGTTATTATATTTTAACTACATCATTATTTAATCCAAACAAAAGGTAGTTAGGATCACTTTAACATATTGCTTCCCAAAGCATTCGGGAAGCAATATGTTAAAGTGATCCCTCCTGGGAAGCAATATGTTAGTGATTAACACTGGGAAGGTTGGTTGGTTAGAAAGAGGTTGGTAATCTAGGAGATAACCTACCGACCGTAAACAAAGCTAGAAATGCCCTAACCGGACATTCTTTATATATTTAATGTAGGTTAACTGAATGCCCGGTTAGGTCAACTGAATGCCCCGTTAGGTCAACTGTACGCCCTTGATGATTGGTTAGGTTAAGTCGTGATATTTTCGTTAGTTTTAACAAAATATCACAACTTAACCTAACCAATCGTCAAGGGCGTACAGTTGACCTAACCGGGCATTCAGTTGACCCAACCGGGCATTCAGTTTAACCTACATTAAAATATAAAGAAAATGAAAGGATGCAAAAAGGAGCTACTCAACTCGTACTTGTGGCAAATGATGTGGCGTGACCGATTCTTCCGAAATCCATTTTTTACTTTGTGTGACCATATAGCGCAACAATTCTAATAAATTTACTTTCAATCTAACATTTTAACATGTTATAATTTACTTTTTATGCCTTTACTTTATTAAAGCGAATTTTTTTTATTGTACTCCTTATCCTAAATATTGGGAAGCAATATGTTAAAGTGATTAACACTGGGAAGCAATATGTTAAAGTGATTAACACTGGGAAGCAATATGTTAAAGTGATATACACTGGGAAGCAATATGTTAAAGTGATATACACTGGGAAGCAATATGTTAAAATGATATACACTGGGAATCAATATGTTAAAGTGATCCGGTAGTTAACTAAGCGCATTATGTTGTTTAAAACGCTCTCTCTCTCTCTCTCTCTCTCTCTCTCTCTCTCTCTCTCTCTGTGTATGTATGTATATATATATATATATATATAATATATTATATAGACATAATAAGCTTACTTGGCAGGATATAAATCCTATAATATATATATATTTTTGCGTCCGCCCGAATTGTTCATTCTGATAAAGAGCAGTGTTGCTGCCTCACTTTGAACCTACAGTCTAACGTGGAATCTGAACTATGACCCATCAGGGAAGTCAGAAATTACAAAGTCCTCGCTCCGCACTCGAACTCACAACCTTTCGATCAGCAGCCCAGCGTCTTAACCAGTAGGTCATTCAGGGTACCCATTTATCTACCAACCAATTTTTCTTGAATGGAAACATGGGTGAGCTGAGCGTCGGCTGGTCGAACCGGGGTCGGTGGATTCGTATTCAGCGGTGCTGACTATATATATATATATATATATATATATATATATATAATTCACCTCTTAAACTGGAGCGCAGCAGAAATTGTTTGAGCTAGAGTGGAGCCGGGGCAGCTCTCCGGGAAGCGGAGCATGGCTGGAGCTGAACCGGAGCTGACACTGCTGGAGTGGAGCCGGAGCAGATACTGCTAAAGCCGTAAAAATCGGAGCACTGCCAACCCTAATTTAGGTATACACGAATTCAAATAAAAATTCTAACAAAACCTTTCATATTTACGGCGAATCGACCCTTATAGACGCCGCTGATAAGAGATGGTAGCTATATTTTTATAAATACAGGGTATCCATAAATTATCTTCACAATTTCAACTCAAATTAAAATTGTAAAGATAATTTACGGTCACCCTGTATATGCCTCGTATCTCTCCAAAAATAAAACTGCCTATATTAAATAAAACACTGTGACCCCTTTTTATTTTCCCATTAAATTACTTTTCGAATAGTACGAAAAATTGAGACTTTATATACAAAGTTTTGTTTTCATTTCTTCACAGATTTTTAACCCAAATTTAATAAAAGCAAGAAAGCCAAGTTGCAGTAACAAAAATTCGAAAAAATAAATAAATTTTTAAATTTTTGCGATCATGCACAAAGGAATGGGTTACAATGTAGCACACACAGTACAAGTATAAGATTCGGTGGTTAGTGTTCAGTACGAGTATATAATGATGTTTGGGTGAAGTCTGTATGCCTGTTTGTATGTCTGTGATGTCTTTAAATATGCTGTGATTCATTTACTCGTATGTATGTACTTCAGCTATCCATGCGTCAGTCTATTTGTTTATTGCGATATGTTTAGCTAGCTATCCATTTATCCACTTACAATCTATTAATCTACTTCATAGTCGTCGGGAAGAGAATCTCCTTGAAATGTCGCTTTTACACACATATATATATATATATATATATATATATATATATATATATATATATATATATATATATATATATATATATATGTTAACCCTTCCGTCTATGGCCTTGGTCGGTTCGAAGTTGACGGGGGTTCTCGTTGGGTGGCAGCAACGGATTTGTTACTCTGGAGTAGCTGATACCGTATAGGGAATCGCAGTAGTTTTCTTCTCTACTACTCTCCGATTTCTTCTTATAACGTATCGGGAAATTATATTTTCTCTATTTACGACTAAGTTCTCTGAAGGTTCCCAATTCTTCTTATAACGTATCGGGAAATTATTTTTTCGCTATTTAAGACTAAGTTCTTTGAGGAGGGCAAGGCTCGAAGGAGAAGACAAAGATATTTCTTACTATATTTTACTGCTAAACATGTTACAGGTAACGCTCAGTCTCGTCAGAATGAATATTGGAGAAATTTTATGGGCTTTTATACAAAACTTCCTTCTGACGTCATTATTATTTAATGCTGATCTGTTTTTGTGTTGGTTTTTTCAATAGGCTGGTTTACTTTACAAAACATTTAAAGACAAAACAAATATCTTTTGCTGAAGCAATTTTTATTTAAACTGTATATTGACAGATCTGATGTTCTCAATCTGCCGAGTTAACTAAAAATAGAATTGAAATATACCTTCCATCACGAATTACGAACAAACAGGCACATGGCGAAAATTAAAGGCTTAAGATTAAAAAGTAAACGTTAAGCAGAACATGATTTCATCTTTTACAACGAAGAGAGAATGTATACAGAAACTGAACAAGATTACATTATTAAGTTAAGTCTACGAAAATGCTTAAGTTGTTTAAACAGAAATAGTTAACCAATTATAAAATAGAAAGCAAATCAAAAATGTATCCAAACTTGTGTCAGCGTTATATGATTTTGGGTTTTATTCAAAATGATTACATAGTTTACAAGGAAATAATTCACCAATTAAAAAATAGAAAGCAAATAAAAATTTTATCCAAACTCGTATCCTACGATTTTGGACTTGATATGTCAAAATGAATATATGAGGCCGGGCCACCAGCTTGACCTCCGTGTGAAGAGAGACCAACGCACGAAACAACATAAGGTTCATAAGGTTATGAATAAGAATATAAGGCTTATATGATGTAGGAGTTATTCATTGTTCATTTTCACACACACACACACACACACACACACACACACCATATATATATATATACAGGGTGTCCCGTAAGTCTGGACCCTAGGGAAAAATAATAAAATTACAAAATAGTCCAAAAATTTATTACATAATCTGTTCAAAGTGTCCGCCGTTGTGTCGCACACATAGTTGAAGACGCAATCTCCACTGCGACAGCACTTTCTGAATCACAGTCGCAGAAATTTCTTGACACGCCTCCACAATGCGTGCTTTAAGGTGGAAAATGTTCTGAAGTTTGACCTCGTACACTTTGGCTTTCAAGTGGCCCCACAAATAAAACTCCAGCGGAGTAAGATCATAATAAAAAAATAATAAAAATAATAATAAAAATAATAAAAAAATATATTATAAATAAATTTTGGACTATTTTGTAATTTTATTATTTTTCCCTATGGGTCCAGACTTACGGGACACCCTGTATATACATATATATATATATACATACAGGGTGTTTCAGGAGGAAAGGTCAATACTTCGGGAGGTGATAGTATCGGTCATTGTGAGAAAAAAGTTCATATGAACATGTGTCTAATTCTGAATGGTATATATATATATATATATATATATATATATATATATATATATATATATATACAGGGTGGGCCGTAAGTTTCCATACATAGGAAAATTTAAACGTTTGTTTTTATGTTTCAGATACCCTAAGAATATGCGTTTGACGAAAGAGCAACGAATTGAAATCATACTGATGGCTGGGTCGGGAAGCAGTCGCATGGTTGCAATGAACTTTAACAGACAACATGGAACGAACATCACACACGACACTGTGGCAAAACTTATTAACAAGTTTCAGAAAACTGGAAATGTTGCAGATCAACCGCGAAGTGGTCCAAGACGTACAGCCACCGATGAAGACACAACAGCTACGATACTTACAGCGCTTACACGGAGTCCCAGAAAAAGTACACGACGGTTGTCTGCAGAAAGTGGGTCAGCAGATCGAGTATCAGGCGCATTTTGAAAGCAAACAAATGGCATCCATACAAATTGCATATGGCACAGCATTTGAGTGAAGACGACCCGGATAGACAGATGGAATTCTGTGAATGGGCATTAACCAAAGTGAACGAGGATGCAAACTTTTCAACTAAGATCTTGTTTACTGATGAAGCAATTTTTACGTCAATGGAGAGGTTAATCGGCAAAACATACGTTATTGGAGTAATGCTAACCCTAACTGGCTGAGTCCGACGAAGATGCAAGGTGCCGGTAAAGTGATGGTGTGGGCCGGGATATGGGGTGACAGAATTATTGGACCAATTTTTGTCAGTGGAAATCTTAATGCCGAAAGGTATCTTAACATGTTGCAAGAAGAGATTTTCCCATCCCTGCTAAACGAGGAAGGTAACTTCCCAGTTTACTTCCAGCAAGATGGAGCTCCACCTCATTATGGTCTTCACGTGCGTCGGTATTTGGATCAGCAGCAGTTTCCGGATGCTTGGATTGGTCGGCGTGGTCCTGTGGAGTGGCCTCCCAGATCCCCAGATCTCACCCCCTTGATTTCTATCTTTGGGGGCACTTGAAGGCCATGGTGTATCAGGAAAAGATACGAGACATAAATCATCTAAAGGAACGTATCACCAACGCCATTACAAGCATAACGTCAACTGTGCTAATGCGTTTCATCAACAGTGGGGAACACGTATTGAAATGTGTTTTCAAAACAATGGCAACCATGTAGAGCATATTATATAAATAAAAATGGTTGTCCATAAAAAAATGTTTATTTTTCCTATGTATGGAACTTACGGCCCACCCTGTATATATATATATATAATATATATATAATATATATATATATATATATATATTATATATAAAATATAAATATATAAATATATATATAAATATATAATATAAATATATAAATATAAATATATAATATAATATATATATATATATATATATATATATATATATATTATCTATATATATATATATATATATATTATTATATTAGGGATCGTATAGTCGAACACTTAGAAGTGCATAATCTGGTTAGAAATACGCAACACGGTTTTAGGCGAAACAAATCTTGCTTAACTAATCTTTTAGAATTTTTCCAAAGCGTGGTTGACGTTTACGATAGACATCGGGCGGTTGATGTAGTGTATTTAGATTTTCAAAAGCGTTTGACACCGTGCCGCACAAAAGACTCATTGAAAAAACTAAGGCTCATGGAATCAGGGGTGTAGTAATAAATTGGCTAGAAGAGTGGTGCGAGGCAGGAAACAGAGGGTGGTCGTTGATGGAGCGGAGTCGTGTTGGGCTAATGTAGCGAGTGGCGTTCCTCAGGGTTCTGTATTGGGCCCCTTGCTTTTTCTTATATATATTAACGATTTAGATGTCGGCCTAGTCAGTACAGTTTCAAAGTTTGCGGATGACACGAAGCTGGGTGGTAGGGCGATTAATGACGAAGATAGAGGTAAAATTCAGGAAGATCTGAATAAAATCGTTGATTGGTCAGTCACATGGCAAATGAATTAACGTTGATAAGTGCAAAATTTTGCATATAGGTTCGCGTAACGGTAATTTTGCGTATAGTATGTCAGGGAAAGATTTAACAAGCGTAGAGCAGGAAAAAGATTTAGGAGTTATAGTCACTGGTGATTTAAAAGTAGCGAAACAAAGTACAGCAGCGGTCAATAAGGCGAACAAAGTGTTAGGGTTTATATCTAGAATTTTGAGTACAAATCGCGCGATATTATAGTTCCTCTTTATAAATCATTAGTTAGACCCCATTTGGAGTACGCGGTCCAATTTTGGAATCCGCATATGCGCAAAGATATAGACAAATCGAAAGAGTTCAAAGACGAGCAACTAAGATGATTCCGACTCTTAGGTCAAAGTCGTACGAGGATAGGCTTAAGGAGTTAAAATTGACTACTCTCGAGACTAGGAGGTTAATGGGTGATCTAATCCAGGTTTTCAAAATTATGAATGGGTTCGATAACGTTGATAGAGATAGCTTTTTCGAAATATCTCAATATAATAGGACTAGAAATAACGGGTGTAAGTTGACAAGTAGAAGGTTCGAGACAGCAGTTGCGAAAAACCTTTTTACGCATAGAATAGTAATAGCTGGAATAGTTTGCCGGTAGAAGTAATTAGTAGCACGTCTATAAACATGTTTTAAAAATCGATTAGACGCGCATGTTGATAGAAAGGGTATAGTTTAAGGTAGTAAAATTAAGGCTTTGTGGGGATAGATCCCACAGCTCAATACAAGTGTTGTGGGATATAGGGAGGCAGCGTCTTGGGTTAGGGGATACTCTCTGTCCTTACACACCCCATTTAAAGAGATTCCTCTGCCGAGCGTGCCCCCCATAGTACTGTGAGGTATTGAAAACTCATGATCTTCACTTGCCCCACAAACACCTTTAAATGGGAGACCCATAATGGGTGCACACACATTTCTACATTACTGTACAGTCTTTACAGCCACACCTACACTTTTCCTCGTAAGTGTATATATTGTAATGTATATGGTTGTAAATTTTGACTTGGTCCGCAATCGATATGGACCGTGACTTGATGGATACCGTAATAAAATTGACTGGATTCTTTGGATCTGATATATTTGCATGTCCGTTATAAATAGATATAGAGTGTAACATTTGTGGATAGTAGTCTATTATGACTTGATCCTCTGGATCCAGAGATTCTATCTTTAGTTTTAAATCGATAATTAATTAGTTTTAAATTGATAATTATTTAGTTTCGTAAAAATTGGTCGTTGCCAAATTACCGGCAGTTTTTACATAAATTTCTTATGTTCTTGTGGTTCGGAACCCACGTAAAATTGTAGGTCCCCTCCGCCACCACGGAGGACATACACAATACACGATTACGAACACAGTTAGGTAGACCAGCCATGAGTGGATCCTAGGGTCTTTGTTGGTCTGAAACATTATATATATATATATATATATTATCTATATATATATATATCCCCGCAAGGGGGTTCTAAGCTCGTGCTCTTGAGTGCTCTTTGTGCTCGTTTGTACGTGCTTGTTCCTGGAGGTTTCACGTGCGCCCTCCCGGCCCTAGCACCCAAGGATGATGGGCTCGACCCTGCAGTCCTTGTCATCCTTGGTCTTTTTCCACTTCGACTGTCCCCTCCACCCTTTCTTTTTCCTCTGTCTTTCCTCTCACTTTTTCTTTGTTTTTCCGCCGAGATATGCCCTTTTAAATACAGGCGAATCGGTTCTTCCCGAACTTTAAAAAAAAAAAAAAAAAAAAAAAAAAAAAATTATATTTATATATATATATATATATATATATATATATGACAAAGAAATCAAAGACATTATTGTGTCGTCTTTTGCAGGTGGCGAAATATTTGCAAAGAAATCACTTCTGAAGAAGAAAATGACAAAACGATATCAACACGCTATTCAAATAGAGTGAAGAAAACAGTACAAAATTCAAAGATAAATTCCAATTGCTTAGAAGATACAGTGAAGAACACATGCAGAATTTTAACAAAATAATTGTGAAACAACAGCAACGCAAATAGTTTTATATCAAAATACAGCGTCAAAATTAGATAATGTTAATAAATGCAGAGTTAACAACAGAACGCTAAAGTGCTAAAACTGCCATAGGAGAAACTAATGCGAATCGTATGGAGATGTTTTAACAAGACAAAACAACAAACATTATGTTGAAAAGTTTGGTTTTACTCTTGTGATTGATTATAGCTCTGTTCTAACAAGCTGGTACAGCAAATGAAATGGTGCAGATACCGGAGACCCACTGACAACCTTCACGTTTAATTTTAGTAATAAGAGATAAAGATTACTTGTCAAGACTAAAATCTCCAAAAATGCATGTATTCACTGGATAGACACCATGAACAACCCATTATGCCACTGCATTAGTTATCTAGTAGAGAGCCTAGTCTATCCCGCCATTGCAGTAGGACTGGGGCTGCAGTCCTACGTTTTGAGGGGTGAAACCTTCATTTAGTCTGTTTGCATTTATGCCCCCTAAAAGCTCGTGGTCCTCTAAGCGAGATTAATAATATTATTATATTTTTTTTTAGACAGGAAGGAGGGGCCAAGGGCGAATGCGAGCAAAAACGCCGCCCCCGTAGAGGAAGAAGAGCCAAAGTCAAGGGTCAGGGTTTACGAGATACCTGCAGAGGAGCGGATCCAGAGCATTTTTTTTTTAGTGAAAGCAACAACGATTATATTTTTATAGGATGCTTCACTCTAATTTTGTATTGTCTCTTCTTTATGTTTCCGCTCTTCTTCTTTCTTTCACTTTCTTTACCTTTAAGGTTTAGAGGCCTCTTGGTTTGGGGGACGGTCGCTCCCCACTCGTCCTCCACCTAAATCCGCCCCTGTACCTGGATACTCTACGTTTGAAAGAGTGGAGGTTATAGACAGGAGCAAAGATGGATAAAAGAAGATTGTTCCAGAGTTGACCGATTGAGTAGATGAAAGATTGAAAATACCGATTAACCCTTGCGTTAGAGAGTCGGATAGAAAAAATGAGAATGTGTAGGAAGTTTGGTACTTCGTGCTCTCCTTGAAGGAGGAAGCATGCAGTTAGAGAGTTCAGAAGAGCAGTGTCCGTTATAATAGTGATAGTGAAGAGAGAGTAAGACACTATTACGGCGAAGAGAGAGAGAATGAAGACAGTCGGTAAGAGGCGAAGAATTGATGAGACGAAAAGCCTTTAATCCCACTCAGTCAAGTAGGGCTGTGTATGTTGAGCCACTCAACACATGAGAAAAGTACTCCATACATGGGCGGACAATACCCCTGTAAAGAGAGAGCAACTGAGTTGGGGTGAAGACAGCGCAGATGTATTTAGTTTGAGATTGGCATGTTAGCCGTTGCCAGAGCTTGTAGAATTCGGAGGAGTGAAGTTCGGGAATACGAGGGCAAGTTAGGTCGTTGCATACATATACGCAACATCCACCTTTGGAATGAAATTGAGTATAGAAAAAGTAGGAGGGTGCAGAAAAGGGGTTGCTGTCAGTTGTCCCAGACACCTGAGTTTCAGTGAGGAAGAGAAGGCGAAGTTTAGAGGAGGAGAGGTGGTGTTCAACATATTGAAAATTTGACGAAAGACCACGAATGCTGCAGAAGTTAATGAAAAATGAATCAGGCAGAGGCCCAGAACATCTCGAATGGGCAGTAGCATAACCAGTACCGCTGCCGAGTCTGCGTTCCTGGAATCGGCAGCGAGGGAGCCAGAAGTGGGGACATTTATAATCCCCTCCCCAGGTGACTCCGAGGCTCTTGAAGTCGTTGCCATTGTCTTTTTTTAATTTTGAAAAAAATTGTGTAATGTAACTTATAAGATGTATATATGTATGTAAAGTGAGGGATAGAGAGAGAGAGAGCAGTGTGAGTTTGAGAGGATGCTGGACTGCTCACAGGGTAGATAAGACACGGATAAAGATCAGCTAAGATGGCCAGTGACAGAAGAAACGGGAAATTAACTCGAAAATCAGTTAATAATTGAAATTTTTTTTAAAGCCTATTGGAATGATTGGGCAAGAAGACTTTGCATCGTACCTGAGGTACCCGAGCCTTGAGAATAAAGATAGAAAACTCACTTGTGAAGCATACGCGGTCCAAAAATAATTTGTATCCGATCGAAGGAACCTGACTAGCCTTGCATGGCACATTACGATGACAGGATGAGAGGTGAGAAAACCCTTCCCTCCATCAAATTTCACAAATGAAAAGGGATGCTGCTTAATGGTTGGTTGTAGATCGATCCTAATCATTTGTTCGGAAACAGTAATATTATACAACTTGAAATGTCGCCTTTATTCTTTTTTTTATGCAGGAAGGAGGGGCCAAGTTCAAATGCCCGCAAAATGCGCCTCTCCCATAGAAGAAGAGGAGAGAAAAAAATCGAGGTCCGGGGTTTTCGAGATGCCTAGACACTGCGTTTGAAAGATGGGAGGTCATAGACAAGAGGAAATATGGATTGAGAAAGATTACTCCAGAGTTCACCGGTTGAGTAGATGAAAGCTTGAAAATACCGATTAGTCCTTGCATTAGATAGTTGGACAGAAAAGGAATGGGAAAGTGTAGAAAGTCTAATACTGCGTGCTCTCCTTAAAGGAGGAGGCATGCAGTTAGAGAGTTCAGAAAAGCAATGTTCGTTATAATAGCGATAGTAAAGAGAGAGTGAGGCAACATTGCGGCGAAGAGAGAGATTGAAGACAGTCAGTAAGACGTGGGGAATTGATGAGACGAAAATCCTTTGATTCCACCCGGTCAAGTACGGCTATGTGGGTTGAACCACCCCACACATGAGAAGCATACTCCATACAGAAGCGAACAAAACCCCTGTACAGAGACAGCAACTGAGTGGGGGTGAAGAAACCGCGGAGGCGGTACAACATACCTAATCTCTTAGAAGCTGTTTCAGAAAGAGAGTATATGTGATCTTCCCAGGAAAGATCACGAGAAAAGGAAACGCTAAGAATGTTAAGAGAAGAGGAAGGATTCAGTTGTGTGTTGTTGAAGGAAAGAAGATAGTTGTGTAGAAGATTGTGACAAGTAGACAGATGGAGGAATTGAGTTTTTGAGGCATTGAAAGCCACAAGGTTTTCTTTGCCCCATCAGATATAGCAGAAAGATCAGAGGTCAGATGTCCCATAGCCGTCCTACGCGAATCATGAAGTGACTGCTGTGAGGGACGCTTTGGGAAGCGGGTGGAGAAATGAAGATGGAATCATCGGCATAGGAGTGAATAGGACAGGAAGTGCGAATTAAAAGATCATTAATAAATAAAAGGAAAAGAGTGGGTGACAGGACAGAACCCTGAGGACACCAGTGTTAATAGCTTTAGGAGAAGAGCAGTGGCCATCTACAACTGCAGCTATAGATCGGCCAGAAAGGAAATTAGAGATGAAGGCACAGATAGAAGGATAGAAACCGAAAGAGGGCAGTTTGGAATTAAAGATTTGTGCCAGACTCTATCAAAGCTTTTGAGATGTCTAGCGCAATAGCAAAAGTTTCACCGAAATCCCGAAAGGAGGATGACCAAGAGCATCTCAAAACGTTTCAGGAACAAACCAATTTTTTCTTATCATCAATGGACTAAAGAAAAATATTTATACTGAAACAAAATTTAAAGCTAAAAAATCAAGAAATAAAATCAGGCAGTTAAATTGATATTAAAATACTTGGACGGTACATAAGGTACAATTAATAAGTTCAGATGTACAATTTTAATAATTTATACAGTAATTAAATTTGGACTAAAGTTTTTTATATAAAGTAACTCTACAATTCGTAACGTATGTATGTTGTTAGTTGTCAATACTTTTTAAACTGATTGGGAGGAAAGGAGTGACCCAATGAATGACGCTGGTCTTTGACTGTAAAACTGGTTGCTTTGTTCAAAAGGTCCGTTAGTGCGCGGAGATTTTTTTTGTTGTCTTTTGTTTTGATGGGGTTATTTAACCTCCTTCGAAATATCTAAGATCAAATGACGGAAAGGAAGTACAGTTTTACGTCGGATCCGAAACACGAGTCGCTACACAATCTGGACGCAGAGGACGGTCCCCCATCCACCTAGTCTCTGGATCCAATGTAGTTGAAATTCGCTGATCGACGGGAAACGGGGTTACGACACTGGCCATGACGTAGCCCAAAGCGGGAGAGAGAACCTCTATATATGTTCGTTTATACAAATTATAAATTGGCCAGTAGAACTCCCAATATAACATGCAGTACAGCGTGTAAAACCAGAAAAAAATTCGCCTAGAAACATGACATTTCTAAATAAAAACAAATGTTCAGACCTTTGGATTTGCTTTTCAGATTAAAGATTAGATTCCCTCAGAACAGAACAAATGGTGATGGATAACCTTAATTGTTTTCCTTAAAATTTTCCATCAAAAGCAAAATTAGGCTCTATTTGTTCTTACTTAGTACCAAATTTGTTCTCGAATGTCATGTGTCATTCCTTGTAAGTTTTTACACGTCACGTATACTTCACAGCGAAAATTGAGTTTCTGAAGAAAGCTACATGCGACTACATGTATAACCTATGATAGGGAACTCATTTACTATGGCGATTTGAATAAAATTGAAAATAATATTGCACACTGCTATGAGGTTTCAAGAGGGAGTCATGCGTAGTTGGAGCTCAGTTAAATGGAAATTTTCACCATGATGAGTCCATTGTGTGCATGTTTAACGTCATGGCACGTTTAATGAGTTGTACACGTACTCGTAAAAAGAAAAACCTGTGGATATATTGTACATTTATAAGCCTTGTATGCATTTTATCTATGAAGTAAAACTGGCACACGAATTATTTCAATCTGTTTATGAAGTTATTCTTACTTGAAGGCTTATTATATGTACTTGATTTTTTACGAGATAACGAAAATCCTTCGACGTAACATTTTACAGACGAGTCTTTTAAGGTTAGATTAAATTAGTGAAGGTTAGGTTAGGTTACTTTAGCATAGGATAGGTTAATTTAAGTTCAACTAGGTTAAGTTAGATTAATCAACGAAATATCTAGTTGTCCACTTTTAAAGGCATTCGTAGTTTGAAATCGAAATTTTCGTGAATCAGAAAAAAATGAATTAAAATACAGGAGATTCTTGAAAATTCGGCACTTCAAAATCCGGCATACTCCAAAATCCGGCACATTTTGAAATCGCTAATTTTAAAATCATAAATGAAAATAATAACAAGTCACGCTGCTTCAGAAACTAATAAATCCATTTGTGAGCGGAAATCATTGCATAAACCTAAATTAGATCAACATCATAAAGTTTTATACGAGTGGTTTGCTTTAAAAAGGTCAGAAGGTGTTACTATTTCTGGACCCATTCTGTCGACGTAGCAACAACAATGTTTTTAGACTAAGTTTAGAATACAATTTTCAAAAAAATAAAGTTCCTTAATTACGTTTAATTGACAATGATGTTCTATAACGCATTACTGGCCCATTGGCTCTTATAACTACGATCTTTGGATTAATAAAACAGTAAGTTCATGTTCATTTTTTGTTTACCCTGTACTACTTTATTATTATTATAAAAGTGACCTCTCGAAAACGCGGCATATTTTAAAATCCGGCACGTGCAAATCCCAAAGGGTGTCCGGCGGATTCTACACAGTTTACATTAGTAGTTTCGTATCTGATTTGAAAGTATTATTTTTCTCGAGTAAAAGAAAAAAACTTTCTACCAAGAACATTCCATAATTCCTATTTTTCATTACAAATTTCCTTTCTTAAATACCAATTAATTTTATTTACCCTTTTTATAGGAAAGTTACGTTACTCCCAAACTTCTTTTGTATATTATAACTAATTAAGTCTTACCTTTGCTTTACTGAGTTCCAGAATCATTTTCCGCGTGGCATGGATGGTAGGGTGCGCATAAGCATTAGCCACTCCCCATCTTCTGTTCAGGTCGGCCCCCATCAATGAGGATCTAGAAAAACATTAAATTAAATAGATTTAGTGTTACAAAAGGCTTCGCACATTTGTGAAAACTTTAATTTTTTTCAAAGTTTGGCGAAAATATTAGAACAGGTCAAACGTACTGATATTATAAGATAAGAATGTCATAAATGTATGTAGCCTTAGTCCTTCGTTAAAATTTAGTGATATATATATATATATATATATATATATATATATATATATTATATATATATATATACACAGGGTGTCCCGTAAGTCTAGAACCATAGGGCAAAATGATAAAAACGGCAATAAAAACGCCGAAGAGACTTTTGGGGACTGTTCGTGAAATGAGCGAGGATGGTAGCGGCTGTGTCATCGTCGGTGGATGTCCTCGGAGGTCCATTGCGTGGTTTATCTCCTATAGATTCCGTTTCCCTGAAATTTGCCACAAGTTTGCCGACATAGCTGTGTGTTATCGGCGCGCGGTCCGGATGCAATCTGTTAAATTCTTCAGCGACCTCCCTCTGACTCCGATTTCCTACGAGCAGAATTACCTGGATGCGTTCTTCCTTATCAAAGACATCATGGGCACTTGCATAAACGGAAAAACATGAATTACTTATTTTACCCTATGGTTCCAAACTTATGGACACCCTGTATATATATATATATATATATATATATATATATATATATATAATCTCACCCAAAACCCGCAGGGAAAAATTATAAAACAGTGTTTAAAAAGGCTAATTAATTTCGGCCGGTCACAGTGTCTCCGAGCAACTGATACAGTGAGCAAACCAACCAAGCCCTTTTCAAAGCCAAGTGCTTGGTTGTGACCGGCCGAAATTAATTAGCCTAAATTTTTTAAACACAGTTTTATAATTTTTTCCCTGCGGGTTTTGGGTGGGATTATATTGTTGCGGTAAATGCGCTCAAAGTTTATATATATATATATATATATATATATATATATATATACACCATAATTCCAAGGATAATTAAATGAAACAGAAATCATATTAAACCCTCTATATTGTCCTTAAAATGAGAGGTAGTTTATTTAAATTGGATGTTAATTAAAGAAGTTTACAATGAACAGAAACAAACTGAATAAAACATGATTGCAGCATGTGTTCAATGTGTCCATTATAATCAATGACCAATTGTAGCCTTCTGCGCCACTGTCGAATTGCTGATGAAATGATGTCTTGATCGAGCTCATTCATGCTGTTAAAATACACTCTCCAAATTGATTGACATCTTCAATATTTTGTCTGTAAACTGTCACTTAAAAGTCTCCATAGGAAATAGTCAGCTGGATTTTAAATCCGGACTATTTGGTGCCAGTTTTCTGGAGCTATGAAATCGGGACGTTGCTCTTGCAAGTATGCAATGGTGTACCGGGACTGATGAGATGGAGCGCCGTCTTGATGAAAAACATAATTATCATCGTAACTTTCAATTTCAGGCAATATGTTCCTCAAGGTATCGTCAGAGTAATGTTTTGAATAAATTTTCACATCTTTATTGACGAAAACGATGGATGTTTATCCTAAACAAGAAACACCAACAGAAACCATCACAGACTGACTGAAGTGATGCCATGTCTCTCTCAAAGGAGCCTGCTTTTTAGAATATCTTGTTTTTTCTTATGTTAGCATACACTCTATCGTTTTTATTTCGAGGCCATTCAATAGTGAAAACCTTTTCATCCTTAAACCAAGTAATAGACACGTCGTTATACGAGTTAAAACAGGGAAACAGTCGACGGCAACATTGTACACGTTTTACTTTCGACTATTCAGATATGCGATGCACTTAGAAATAAATGCTTAAATGTTTTTAGACCAAGATCTTTCTTTGCAGTTCGATGCATTGATCTTTTTTAATACCGATGCGATTAGCAGTTCTCTGCACATTCAAGCCTGAACGGTGATTGTCTTCTTGGCTGCAAATAACCTCACTTACAGAGTCGGTGTTTGACGGAGTCCTTGCTTTACGCGATCGTCCACTTTCCAGCTTTCGTGCATGAGTTCCCGCTTCGTGAATTTTTTTTTTTCAACAAACGTGACACACTTCGTACAGACCAATGTCGATTAGGATGCTGTATTAATATTATTTTAGCACCTAAACTTTTTCCTTGTGAAGAAATTTGATAGCAATTTGGTCAACGTCAGTTAAACCTGCCATAACAACACATAAAATAACAGAATTAACAAACTCCCTTCGCTCGCTGCCAAATCAAAACTAATTGCTGTGACGGCAACCGTCTAGCCCTAGACGTACTTCATTTATTAGCTTGCTAGCCTTGCATTCTACAGCCCATAACAGTGCACTAACTAGCCTAACCTAGGCCTACCCTGAATCGACGAATGATCCCAAAGTTGACCGTAAAATTACGATTTGACTATTTAATAATATGAATTTAGCAATTTTTTCTACATTCGTAGTGTCAAATTTATTTTTTAACAGTTATTGCTGAAGCTGGATTTATAAAAAGACTACTCATCCGATTTAAATAAACTACCTTTCATTTTAAGGACAATATAAAGAGTTTAATATGATTTGCGTTTCATTTAGTTATCCTTAGAACTGTGGTTTTGTTGGCTTGGTAAAAAGGTGGTCACATTTTTGGAGATACAGCGTGTGTATGTATGATATATGGGTTGGGCAAAATGGCGGAAACACTCGCAGTTTTGGTGTTTATTTTCTGGTATCATTAATGACGTAATATATTTTACTAAGTTGATATTTGAATGCGTATAACATTGAAAACATCATCTACTTTAATAAGCTAATCCCGGTTTTTTCTGTTCTTGTAGAATAATTACAAAAATTGCGATTAGAAAGATGTCGCTGACTGAAACGGGCATGATAATAGGGACCTGTTTGGTTGGTGTCTCATTATCTCAAGGAACAGTCCCAACGGTTATGAATACATGGAAAGAAGTGGAAAAAATCTACACCGCATAAGTACAGTAGTGTTCCCATTATTCTCTCCAACGCCAACTTCATTCGCGCTTTTGCGATGGTTGGTGTAATGAGGGGCTTTACTGCCGTTTCCATAACATCGTTTTGATTGATATTGGTCTTTGCAGACTATTAAGTTTTGAACAAAGTTTTGATGCAGCAGATTTTGGTTCAGGTCTTCACAGCTCGTATTATGTTTCTTCTGTCACATTCTGTCAGTGTTGCTTTACATCCACTATCTTGATTATTTAATGTAGTTTTCTCATTTCCTTCCATGCATTTATAACCGTGAGATTGTTCCTCGAGGTAACGGGACAATTACGCGACTTTTAATACTGAGGCACCAACCAAACGGATTCCTTCTACCACGCTCCTTCCACAGTCAGTAACATCTTTCCAAGCGTTATATTTTTATTCATTCTACAACAGAAGAAACCAGTATCAACATATTAGAATAGAAAATGTTCCCAATATTATATGCAGTGTTGGGAGTAATGCCGTTACTAGTAACGGCGTTACGTAACGCCGTTACTTATTTTATAACGGTAACGGTAACGCCGTTATTTTATTTATATTGTAACGAAATTGGTAACCCTGTTACTTTTCATTCCATTTTCAGTCATTATTCGTTACTCGTTACTTTCTTTTAAGATTTCTCCTTTTTTCTTGTATGGTATGAATAATCCATTAATCGTTTAGGCATTTTGTAAATTTTTATTCACGATTTATTTTAGTGTATTCTCTTCAATAATTTTCATTTTTGTAATACTAAATGCAAGAGCAATTTTATTTTACATTTTTAGTTTTTTACTTAATATCTATTGATCGCTATTAATATTATTTCAAATGGTAAAATTGTTAAATTGTACTGCTTATTATTTAAGTATAAATCTAAAATCAGGTATTGTTTCATTGTATTATTATGTACAGGGTGTCCCTAAAGTCTGGACACATAGGAAATATCACTAACTATAACTAACTATATGTTTTTCCCCCACAGATTAAATATGAGTTTGTCAAAAGAAGAAAGGATTGAGCTGGTACTTCTCAGTGGACGTGAAGGATGGTCATATCGATACTGGTCGCAAAACAATCCGCATTGGGTGGTCCATTCCAAACAGCAAGGAGCCCAAAATTATGGTATGGTGTGGTTTGTGGAAAGCTCATGTGTTGGGGCCACTTTTCTTCAATGATCATGTAACTGGTGAGACATACCTCACCATGTTGAGAGACCAGTTAATGCCCCAACTTGAAAGGCTAGGTGAAGGACTCCCTCAGTGGTTCCAACAGGATGGCGCCCCTGCTCATTACGCCACGATGGTAAGAGATTGGCTGAATGAAAATTTCTATAACTGGATTGGAAGACGTGGTCTTGTGGAATGGTCTCCTCGCTCACCAGACCTTAGCCCCCTTGACTTCTTTTTCTGGGGTATGCTAAAGGAGAAGGTGTACTCAATGAAAATCACAGATATGAATCACCTGAGGGAACGCATCATGAATGAATGTGCTCAAATTGACGGAAATGTGGAGTTACTGCATCGGGTTCATGTGAATCTCGCAAAGCGCATCGAACTTTGCATCACAAATGGTGGAAATCACATTGAAGATGTTATTTATTAATATTCCAATTAAATAAAATGTTGTTGAACAATTATTTATTGAAAATATGCATTTTGCCTATGTGTCCAGACTTTAGGGACACCCTGTATATCTGACCTTAATTAAATATTTGCTCGATATTCAGAAATTCTTTTATAATTGCGATGTAGATATATCATATTCTTATATTGAGAAATACTATATTTTCTAGTTATTATAAAAGTAACGGTAACTGTAACGCATTACTTTTCCATAGAAGTAACTAGCGGTAATGACGTTACTTTCTATTGCGAGTAACGGTAACGGTAATGCCGTTACTTTAAAAAAGTAATGCGCCCAACACTGATTACACGAGGTGTGTTCAAAAAGTCCACGAACTGGTTATGCTGCGCGCGCATCACATGACGCGCATGCGCGTTATGTGATACATGTTGTAGTGTTACTCAGTCTGTGTCCAAAGACGGTTACCGCTTGTTGGTACCATATTTTGTTCCCTCGATATTTACTGTTTTGTGAAGTTAGTGTGTGTTTTGTCGCATTTTGTGCATTTGAATAATAGCTACTGTGGAAGAACAACGTGTGTGCATACAATTTTGCGTTAAGCTGGGCAAGACTGTTTCTGAAACCATGCCATGCTGAACACATTTGGCAATGACGCCTTAAGTCCGGACAACCACTTTTGAGTGTCGAAGCGCTTTAAGGAAGGTCGAATGTCGACGGAGGACGATGCAAGGGTGGGACGACCTTCCACTTCAAGAACTGATGACGCTGTTGCTTGTGTTCGTGAAATGATTCGAGGGGACCGTAGACTGACAGTCAGGGAAGTCGCAGACGAAATGGACATTTCGACAGGATCATGCCACACGATACTCAGAGAGAATTTGGGGATGCGTCGTGTGTCAGCCAAATTTGTGCCACGACTCTTGACTGCCGAGCAGAAAGAGCAACGTGTTGTTGTGTCTCAAGACCTCCTTCATCGTACCAATCTTGATGAAAATTTTCTCAGAAACATCGTTACGGGTGATGAAACGTGGGTGTACGGGTATGACGCTGAAACAAAACAGCAATCATCGTAATGGAAGTACGCGACAGTAGCCATTATTCAAATGCACAAAATGCGACAAAACACACAAAATGACTTCACAAAACAGTAAATATCGAGAGAACAAAATACGATATCAACGAGCGGTAACCGTCTTTGGACACAAACTGAGTCACACTACAACATGCATCACATGACGCGCATGCACGTCATGTGATGCGGGCGCAGCATCGCCAGTTCGGGAACTTTTTGAACACATCTCGTATGTATTCACATATTAAATTAATAAAGTATATAACGCAATTAATGGAAGGGAAGGATTAGGTTGCGGGGATCCATCCTTTCTTATTACCCCCCACAGAGGGCAAGAATTGCCTTGGATATTTTGACAAGGCCTTTAAGCGCCACAACGAATGGCGTATGAAGTGCCGCAGGTGTGGAATTTTACCATATAAGGGTGTGCTGGTCCACCAGGACGTCTGTATGAATGGATATGTACGCCTTACTTTCTGCCTTTTCTCCTTTACTTTATATCGGTTGTTTTCTGCCTTCTTACCCCAAATCCTTGGGAAATGAGATTTTTTAAAAATGTATGTATGTATGTATATATATAAGACAGTTTCATTTTTAGCATTAAATCTTTGAGATGTACTGCCTCTTCTTATCTCCTGCATAAATCCTTAAGGTAGGAGGTTCATATTCTGTCACGATATTAAGCGTACATTCAATTATACTTGGTCGAATTTTAAAAGACTATCATAATGAATATATTACCCCCACCCCGTCTCGTAATGGGAAAGAGCATTTTTTTTTTATATAATGAACAGAATCATGGACAAATTATTTTAAAACAAAAACAAAAATACCGTTGCAAAAGCAACCCAAACGAAACGTAACGAAAAATTTTGAAAAATTCTTCAAACATTTCAAGAGTCAAATAATAAAAAGTTAATTTTAATAATATAATAATAAGAGTAGAAAACCCTGATTTAATAAGAAAATACTAGAAAAAATAAAACAACAGAGAACGAGGTTTTTAAAGTAAAGTGGGCTACGCTCGTTCCTTGTGCCTACCGCGAACCCTACCTAAAATGGCACATGGAAAACAACCAAGATTTCTATTAAAATCCATTCACCATCGAGGGGGGAATCATGTTTTCCAGATATGGGTTTTCATTTCCTCTGTAAGTACGTTGAGACGACTGGCACAAAGCCCTGAATGAATATTCAGGGGAATTATTCGACATGCCCCTCATCGCTGGGAGGAAATGTCTATATCATGAACCCGGTAAGATTTTCCCTTGATGATAAGAGCATAAAAGTAGTCCTAAAACACTTTTCTCATTATTTTATATATATATATATATATATATATATATATATATATATATATATATATATATATGTGTATGTGTGTGTGTGTGTGTTTGTGTGTGTTGTGTGTGTGTTTGTTTACTATACTTAATAATAACAATGATAATAATAACAACAGCAAGCGTTTCGACACCAGCAATTTCCATCTTCAGTGGCTTAAATTTAAATATTACTTAGAATCGTTTGACCTCCTTCGTAACGGCAAAGGAGACTCACAGTTTCAAGTTGGATCGGAACGAAGGTCGCTACATCATCTCATCCCAGAGGATGGTTCCATCCAGCTACTGGACAGACCAACGTCACTTAACTTCTCTGATGTAACGGGAAGCGATCTTGCAACGTGGCCATGACGTAGCCCAAAATTTAAATAAAATTATTAAAGTTGTTAAAGATGTAAACAAATTTAAAGGCTAAAATGCAGTCACAAAACAGCAAAATTAGTAAAATGGAGGGTGACAAGAGAAGGTGATGTAAGTACATTTTCCAAAAAATTTGTTCCTTGATTTTGAAACTTAATGACGTACATAATTAATAATTAACATTGCGAGTCGGCAAATACAAAATATTCTTATTTAAACTTTCAGTTAAGAAAATTTGTATTCCTCGAATCAAAGAATTCTTATTTACATCATTAATTCTGAAAGTCAGAGATTAAAATTTTTGAAAAATGCCTTACATCACTTTCTTTTTGTCACCCTCTTGATAAAGACATTTTACGGAAACAAACCTACAACACTTGACGTCGTTAAAACTATAATAATTTTACCATTTAGTTTGAAACTTTAAGACGAACTGACGACACATACGCGAATATCTACAAAATGAGGGAATGGTTGGTTGTTACGGGTATATTAAAGTGGGTGGCTGATGATATATGCTACAAAGTGGTTAGTTGTGGAACCTGTTTGACTTTGTATAGTTCGGTCGATGATATCCGTTCATTTAGTTACTGTTTATTGTTTGTTTACACTATGTCTGAACTCAGTCGCCTGAAAAATTTAGCGTGTAAACGCCTTTAAGGTGTCTGAAAACAGGAGTTTCAGTTCAAGCCTGGTTGTGGAGGAACCATAGATTAGCGTTTGGAAAGAGAGGACTGAATTATGCCAACTGGTTGGGACGAATCGCTTGGTCAGTTGAATCAAAACAGCGAAACAGAAGTGGGAAATGTTTCCTGGTTTCAGGAACCTGTAAACAAACACGACTTCCTAGCCGTTTCATGCAGTGACTTGAGTCGTATTTGAAGTAATAAATATAAATTCTAGAATTTTAATTTTGCACAAGAACTACTTTCGAGTGGTTTAAAGTTGTCTGAAATTATAGAATAGGAGTTTTGTTCTGAAGAAGAGTCATCCACTTCTATGGGAAATGCCTTCGTGTCTGTCTATTTGTCGTCTTAATTTTCTATATATTTTGGTGATTGTTAATTGTGCCGTGAGAGATTTTTGTGCAGAAGGATTTACAGGTAAATAATTAAGCTTCGTGGAGGACAGGCATTATTAATGATATCTCTTAATATGTATAGTAGAAAGTTTAGATCACCTGAAGATCAGGGCCCCCAGTCTTCTTTAGTTAGCTTTATAAGGCTAACTAACGAAAATATCACGACCTAACCTAACCAAGCGTCAAGGGCGTACAGTTGACCTAACGATTGGTTAGGTTAGGTCGTGATATTTTCATTAGTTAGCCTTATAAGGCTAACTAAAGAAGGCTGGGGGCCCTGATCTTCAGGTGATCCGAAAATTTTATAAGCAACACCTCTACACTCTAAACCCTATTAGATGTTTGATTATACACTCTGTGTCCCATTTCAGTAGTAATTCAAAAGCATAATTCAATAGACCTTTATCATGAATTTGGTTATATACATTCCCTTGAATGCTAAATAATATGTAAAAAAAAATCACTTTCATGATGGAAGGACAGCCAGTTTAGAACACAAACAGAAGCCATGAAAAACTTCTGCCATACTAAAAAGTTTGAACTTGGTATAGGCATAAAACTAAACAGTTTGTACTCGAGAGAGTAATTCTTTTATTTTTACTTTTTACCCAAATAGACACTGGACATAAAGACAATAGAGGACAAACAGAATAAACGCGTTCATAAGTAGTGTATCCCAAAAAGCCTAATTTCATTTATTTATTTCGTTTTCCACTGAGCATTTTACACTCGGAAATCCTCTTCTGGTAATAGGTTGTTGATAGCCTAAGTACTAATTTGTTCTCTTCGCCTATTTGTTTTGTGTTGTAATATTTTAACTGGACCGAGAGCATGAGATATGCCAAGAATTTAGGGGCACAAGTTTTAGCCTTTTAAAAATAAATAGGAAATATGTAACTGTCTACATACGTAATGTTTGTATAAGAGGGAAGAGAAACTGGAAGACAATCACCAACCAGATTCTGCTCATGAAAACAAAGGTAACTATTAACAAAAGTGGGACCACATTAATGATTAGAAAATAACTCCTTAGTTTTAAATGGTCACAACTTATACAGGGTGATTAATAAATGTGTTTCATGAATTGTATTCTTGAGACAAAAGTAAACAAAAAAAGACCATATAAACATAGGTCGAGAAGCATAAAATCTTGCATAAAATGTAAAAAATCTTTAGGAGTTTCATTTTTCTGTCGCGTGCTATAGCTCGAAACTTACAGGTTTCTCGATCCATGTTTATGTGGTCTTTTTTCTTTACTTTTGTCTCAAGAATACACCCTGCGACTTATGAAGCACATTTATTAATCATCCTGTATATAAACTGATAGAAAAATGATTTTGTGTCATTTGAAAGATTATTTTTATAATTTTTTCCTTTATTGATTTGATTATACAAGAGCACAAGCGGTACGGACTATCAACTATGTAGTCCACTCTAGGATAGGCTATAAAATGGAGAACAACATAGGTGGATCCAGAGGGAATGCCAGGGAGCTTAAGTGAAGCAACGGGGCTTAATTTGGAGGCCCCCCCATACATCCTGGTTAAAGGAAATTAGGTAAAACGTTTGAATGCTTATGTCCACGTTGCTTTAATTAAGCTCACTGGCCTCCCCCTCCCTGGATCCGCCTATGGAGAACAGACTTGCAATAAATTAAAAAAGCCTAAATTGGAGAAAAAGGTATGAAGTTTGGAAGTCTGTGGTGTGGATTCAGAGGTGTTGGTTTGAGGAAAAGGGAAAGAGCCAAACACTGGACACAAAGACAATTAAAGGTTGCCAGAACAAGTTGATAACTGGTTCAGTGTAGATACTAAGCGCAGTGGAAGACGGTAAACATCGAGAAAATGTGGAGCTTGTGCAAGAGGTTTTTACATGAAGCCCCAAAAAGTCAATTCGATAAGGTGTTCGAGAAAACGTTCTTTTACGTCATTCATTTCGAACAATTTTAAATAAAGAAATTGCAAATCATGGAAAGCACACTACGACGTGCAAGAAAGGTCATGTGACAGAAGGACTTACATTTTTATGTTGAACCTGAATCACGGGTTTCTACATCATCTAAACGCAGAGGACGGTCACTCATTCAACTACTACCCAGACCCAACATAGCTTAACTTTGATAACACTAGGCAACAAAGATTTTGTTACAGAAGACCAAATAGGTGCTCCTAGCTAATTTCGGTATGCTGATTTCAAATCTATAATTAGATTTTTTCTATCACGTCTAGATTTTGTGTAAAATGCAAATCACTTTTAGTAAAATTTTCTACCACGTCCAGATTTTGGTTTTAATCGGCTTAATGCCAGTAATATGAAACTTGCTTTTCAAGGTTAAAGCAATTTTTTTTGCCAACTATATACAAATTCGAACAATTTTGATGAATAAAATTTATCCCGAGTTGGCAACACTGAGTCAAGAGCATAGTAACGGGCAACGGCCCAACGGTCAGTCGCTACGTGACAGTCAAGCAGAACGGTTGTTGAAGCTCTCTGCTGATGAGCAAGGGACTCTCTGCTGATGAGCAAGTGACAGGTTGTGGTGACTTGTGTGTTTTTATAGCATTTGTTTTGTACTACGGTGTGTAGTTCTTTTTATTTTGCACATCGTAATAATTACTTTCTACGTTTTTTCAGATATTGTATGGTAATTCAAAATGGCATCAAATAGACGTGCTTGTGTAAATCACCCAGACAACTTCTGCTTTGTCTGTGGACAATATACACCTAAGCCACAACGTAGAAACATAACAAAGATTAAACTTGCCTACAAGTGTTATTTTGACTAAGTTAGGAGACCAACAGAGGGACTGGGCACCACATATTTGCTGTGCACAGTGCAATGCAATGTTAATAGCTTGGATGAATGGTAAAAGAAAAGCTATGCCGTTCTCAGTCCCCATGGTTTGGCGTGAGCCGAAAAATCACTTCAATGATTGTTATTTTTGTTTGACAAAGATTGCTGGTTTCACAAAGAAAAACAAATCAAAGATCACGTACCCAAACTGCGAATCAGCAATGAAACCAGTACCACATGATGAAACAAATCCACCACCAGTTCCACCAGCAACAATAACAGACAGCAGTTCATCTGAAGATTCTGCTAGTGATATAGAAACAGGGAAAGATGGCATATATGTTCCAGATGCAAATATTTCCCCACATTTGTTAAGTCAAGCGGAGTTAAATGACTTAGTGCGCGATTTGGAATTACCAAAAGAAAAGGCAGAGTTGCTTGGTTCAAGACTTCAAGAATTTAATCTTCTCCAACCAAACACCAAAGTTTCCCATTTCCGCCATCGCCATTTGCAGTTTTCATCATTTTACTTACAGGAAGAAAACGTTTGTTTCTGCCACGATATCAGTGGTCTGATGCAAGGGATTGGCTGTCGCTATGATCCAAAAGAATGGAGACTGTTCATTGACTCTAGTAAAGCTAGCCTTAAAGCTGTATTACTGCACAACGGCAATGAAAAACCTTCAATACCTGTAGCACATGCCACTGGCCTTAATGAGACTTATGAATCGATGAAACTGCTGCTAAGACTCATCAAATATAAGGACCACACATGGAATATTTGTGGCGACCTTAAAGTTGTATCATTACTTCTTGGGTTACAGTTGGGCTACACAAAGCATATGTGCTTTTTGTGTCTATGGAACAGCAGAGATGACAAGAACCACTACAAAAAACATGATTGGCCATCTAGAACTGAACATGTTGTTGGTAAATACAATGTGAAACACCCAGCACTTATTGACCCTCAGAAAGTACATCTTCCACCACTTCACATTAAACTTGGCCTTATGAAAAATTTCGTGAAGGGTATGGATCATCAAGGTAGTGGTTTCCAATATTTAAAGGATAAATTCAAAGGAATATTGACAGATGCTAAGCTAGAAGCTGGAGTTTTCACTGGACCACAGATCCGCAGTGTCATCCACGACTCATCGTTTCCATCTAACCTAAATGAGAATGAACTAGGAGCATGGACATCTTTCGTTGAAGTTGTCAAAAATTTTCTTGGAAACCACAAAGCTGAAAACCACCGTAAACTCGTAGAAAACATGCTTAAATCTTATGAAATAATGGGATGCAGAATGTCTTTGAAAATTCATTTTTTACATTCTCATCTTGACTTCTTCCCGGCCAACCTTGGGGCTGTAAGTGACGAGCATGGTGAGCGCTTCCACCAACAGATCTCAGTTATGGAAAACAGATACCAAGGTAATTTCAACCCAATATGATGGGAGATTATTGTTGGTTCCTGCAGAAGGAGAGCTCGTCATCCTACAAGCGACAAAGGAAGAGGACACACCAAAGTTTCACTTAAGAACAGGAATTTGCCTTTCAGTAGTAACAACAAAATACTAACGCGCTTTGGGTGGATGGTTGGGCGCAGGGGTGGTAACTCCGCCAGCGGAATTCCGCTGTCTGTCTTAAGCCAGAATAAAGGAGGAAAGACATCCCTGTTCACTAATTATTTAAGTATGCTTAACATAAAACGTGGCACGGAAAAGTAGCTTAGACGGCTTTCGTAATAGAAGCGGGTGAGAAAAAAAATGAAAATAGGGGTTTTCGGTTACACAAAATCTGGACGTGATAGAGAAATTTTGATATCAGATCTGAAATCAGCATCAGCGCTTTAGTAGGAATCAGTAGTTCACGTGTCTGTAACAAAAAAAAAGTTGAAATTTGTTGCCTAGTGTAATCTTACGAGAAACGGTGATCAGTGAGGAAGGCTAGAAACTGGCTCATCATTCAAGCCGGACTAAAGCGGTCTTTTGCGCTAACTCTCTGATTTTAGTATCACCAGTACCATCGTTTATAGGGAAACGGTGTCACCCATTGAGCTATACGGGTCAACAACTCTTAATAATCTAAAAGGTTATAGTTTTTAATTTTTTAAAAATGTTATTAATTTTTCTTCTAACTTAAAAAAACATTTGAATAGGTACCGACTTCTAATTTTTTAAAGTTTGATCCTACAGAACATTATTACTAAATCACATTATTGGTGAGATACTTTTCACTGAAGATACGAAATAGCATCTATTTGGCGTTGTCAAATGAAACGCCTTCCTTGGAGTCACTAAAGTGAAAATATCATACATTGTCGTAGATTAAATGGTACGCTTAATTTCACTATGGTTTTAACTAATTTTTTTCGGCACAATATCGTTAATTTCAATTTTTTATAATTTATTTTATTTCTTTAACCGGCATGGTTTATATTTTATTTTAATTATTATATTTAATTTTTAGCTATCTGAAGATGGAAGTATCCGCAATTTCCGAAATGTTTGGTCATTATTATGAATAAATGTTGAGTATATGGCTGAGTCTTCCTGTTCATCTTTAGATAGGAGTTCGGTATGAAAAGCCCATTTTCTAATAGCCCCTTATTCATTTACTACGAAAAGCCCCCTACTTTATCGCAATTAAAACTATGGACCGCATATTTCACTTTAAATATAAAATAAGACGCTCGTTGTACCTATTATATAACGCTGCGTATACTCGCTCTCAACGTTATACAAAGCGTGCGTATAATAAACGCTTATACGCGAAGAGATTTATATAAGGCAATTATTTACTGGATTTACCTATAATTTCCGAGGAAAACGCCGTCCGGATTAAGCATGGGAACGACTTTAAAAACGACCCGTTCCAACAGTCTATTTGCGACATCATTCTTTCCGGATAACATCTCAATCATTCCTGCCAATAGAGGATAAACAGAATAATGCTGAGAAATATTGCACTGAATGTAATTTCTCCTACATACATAAATATATATCTGAGATACGATATGGGATATACAATACTATTGTTTTTCCTGCAAATATATAAAATATTGGATACATTATTATTAATGACACTGTAAATTTATAATAAGTACAATGGAAATAAAAAGTAAATATTGCTATAATTAATCTGATGTTGTTTTAACATCGCGGCCATCATACAGTAAATTTAAATAATTATTGCAAATTGTAATACGGAATGTTTCCACTCCCTTAAAATTAATATAGAAAAAAACAAAGCAGACAAGTTACCTCTATTCAAGTGTTTACAAAAGCACCCGCCACTCTCTCTCTCTCTCTCTCTCTCTCTTCCTCTCTCTCCTCTCTCTCTCTCTCTCTCTCACACACACACACACACACACATATATATATATATATATATATATATATATTATATATATATATATATATATCCTGCTGGACCATCCAATTTCCTTAAGTGTTTGTTATTAGCCATAAATAACAATAAAGAAGAAAGCACAAAGATCATTAATTTCCATAATATAAACACATCTGATACACGTCCGTTTAATTTTAAGAGAATCACCAAAGACACTTAATTAGTTCTCTTTAGTTAAACTCTGTGTAGAAATAATTAAAAACAAAGCTTATGAAGAATTAAATATATATATATATATATATATATATATATATATATATATATATATATACATATATATATACAGTATGTTGGGTAAATGTGATAAATTGGTAATTATGCATAATTACCGGTAAATATGCATAATTGAAAATATCATGACTAACCTAACCAATTGTCAAGGGCATTCAATTGACCTAACCGGGCATTCAATTGACCTAACCTTGAATGCCCTGTTAGGTCAATTGAATTGAATGCCAGGTTAGGTCAATTGAATGCCCGGTTAGGTCAACTGTACGCCCTTGACAATTGGTTAGGTTAAGTCATGATATTTTCCGGTAATTATTTACCGGTAATTATGCATAATTACCAATTTATCACATTTACCCCCAACATATATGTATATATTATATATATATATATATATAGGGTGTTCAAAAAGAAACGCAACTCGAAACAGAAAGAAAAGGGTTAGGTTAGGTTACAATAATACAATATACGCATTCTTCAATGGGTTGCGTGCCGGTCATAAGTATTCATACAGAGAAATATTTTAATTATATATTCGTCCTTATCTACTGTATCATGCTTAGGATAGTTATAAAAAGTTTATCGTTCATTTGGAAAAATTTAACAAATAAAAAATAGTTCAACTCCAACATAATGTAAAACATTAAAAAATTTGAGGAAAATAAAAAAAAAAGTTAAAACGCAAAAGTTTCGTACATTAACTTGCAAAATTATTTAATACTTTGTGTGTCCACCCTTTGCTTGAACGACTCCAGTGATTCGTTTGGGGTATTTTTCTACAAGGTTTCGACATCTCTTACTTGAAATTTTAGCTCATTCTTCTAAAAAAAAAAATGTTGCAATTCATTCAGATTCGAAAGGTTTTTCTTGCTGACAGCTTTTTTCAAATCAAACCATAAATTCTCTATTAAATTGAGATCTGGGCTTTGACTGGGCCACTTGAGAAGCTTGAAATTCTTTTGTTGAAGTCATTTCATGGTGCTCTTACTTTTATGTTTTTGGATCATTATCTTGTTGCAGTACCCAATTGCGACCCATTCTCAACTCCTGAACGAAGACAATATATTTTCTTCTAAAGTTTCCTGATATTTCTTCGAATTCAAGATTCGATTGATGACAACAAGCTTTCCTGGACCAGAAGTACTAAAGCATCTCCAAAGAAGCAAACTACCACCATCATGTTTAATCGTAGGAAGGATGTTTTTTTTTTCCTCGAATGCAGTATTTGATTTTCGCCAAACATACCTTTGCTCGTTGTTCCCGAATAATTCAGTTTTGGCCTCGTCTGTCCAGAGAACTTTTTCCAGAATGCAAATCCATTATTTTCATGATCCTTGACGTACTTTAAACGAGCTTCTCTGTACGCTTTTCGTAGCAGAGTTTTCTTCGTGCAACTCTTACATGGAGACTATTCTTTCGCAATGTATAACGTACAGCAGAGGAATGGACATCGCTCTTAGACAGTCTTAATGTTTGTCAAATACCACTTGCAGTCACTCGTGCATTCGTAGCAGCCACTCTTTCACTCCATCTCGGTGTACATTCTGAAATCTTGCAAGGTCGTCCACACCTTGGTAGAGTTTTGATTGTCCCAAAGCCTTTTTATTTTCTTTATACCTGCAGCAACCGTCGCGTCGTAAGTGGAATTTGAAGTTCTTCTCCCATCTTTCTATAATTCTTCCCAGACTCGCGTGCAGCAATAACAGATCTCTTAAGATCTGCAGACAGCTATTTACCACGACGCCCAATGCTTACTAATGGTTTGTACAGTTATCCGTCTTCCATGAAGATTCAGAGATTGCCAATAGTCTCTAATGAATAAACAGCCAACTACTCAAAAATTTTCAATTCCTCAAACCTAAGGTGGATACACAAACTAATAAATAATTGTGGGATCACCTGAAGCTCAGGGCCCCCCAGCCTTCTTTAGTTAGCCTTATAAGGCTAACTAACGAAAATATCACGACTTAACCTAACCAATCGTTAGGTCAACTGTATGCCCTTGACGAGTGGTTAGGTTAGGTCGTGATATTTTAGTTAGTTAGCCTTATAAGGCTAACTAAAGAAGGCTGGGGGGCCCTGAGCTTCAGGTGATCCTAATTTTGTAAATAAATGTGTGAAAACTTTTGCATTTTAAAATTTTTTTATTTTCCTCAAATTCTTTGATGTTTTACATTATATTTGGAGTTAAACTAATTTTTTTATTTGTTAAATTTTTTAAAAATGGTTAACTATTCGTAACTATCCTACAAATGGTACAAAAGATAAAGATGAATATAACTGAAATATTTCTCTGTACAAATACTTATGAACGCCACTGTGTGTATATATATATATATATATATATATATTATATATATATATATATATATATATATATGGTAAAGTGAAGTAACATGGACACTGCAGGTAATAGGGACACACCATCTATTTCTTGACATAGATCTGTGGTTCTTTACCCCTGGGTCGCCAAGTCATTTTGATTGAGCCATTAAATTGTCATTTATTATTTATTTATGTTATCCCTAATCATTTTACCCTTTATTTTCTATCACAAGTGAACTGTTTGAAGGCATGGGTTGCCGTGCTAGCCCCGCGACTAGAATTTGGGTCGCAGCCTTAAAAAGTTAAGAACCACTGCCATAGATGATAGAAGCGCTGCCATCTATGCTCAGGTTATAGAACTACCAGTCACTTGTCTTGAGAAGAAGACACAGCAGTTCGTCCAGGAATGTAAAGGTAACAAAGCAATTTAAAGAAAATCTCGTGATTTCTTGTTATGTCAGTAATTTTTCAGAGCCTTCCCAGATTATTTGGGGATTGAAAAGAAATACTTGCTATTCTGTTAGTTTGTAATACAGAACATCAGCTTTCTACAGTACGGTGTTTGGTGCATTGTGTTGGACACTGAATCCAATATGGCGGCTTTACTTCCAAAAGCATAATGTGGGGAATATAGGCAAAGGGGGGGGGTCCAGAGTCCCCTCAGGTTAGCCATATTACCCAACTTATAGAAAGAAAACTAAGAAAACTAATACGATTAATTTTTCTGATTCCATGTGCGTCAACAATTATTTCTAGACTGGCTCTAAAATATTAAGTTAAATATTTTGCAAGTGCCCATTCCTCAGGGTCGCAGTCAACAGGGCCAGGGCCCTTAAGGCCCAAACTCTTTAGCAAAAATTCGTTTAAGAAACAATTTTATCCAACAAATAAATAAAGAAAAAAATTACGCCTTCGGCGGAAACTATGTAATTTTATTTTTTTTCATTTAAATGAAAATTTCTGTATAAAATAACAACTCCAAAAATGACTTAAAAATTCTCCTGGGTCGCTCCTCCCCTACCGAAAATCCTGGCTGCGTCTCTGCCATTCTTGTAAGCGTATAGCTTATTCTGATGATATTGATTTGTTTTTAAACATGGTATTGTAAATAGTTTAGGCTATAAATTCTTACTGATCTGTTTGGTAACATAATTGCCTCTTTACTCTTTTTCACATGGCTCGAAAATATGTATCCAAAGACATGAGGGTGTATGGAATGTTGACAATATGAAAGCTGCAGCAAATACCGTGATGAAGCAAAGAATGTCGCTAAAGAAATCTGCAAAGGATTTTAATGTTTCAAGAACTACGCTGAGACGACATTTAAAAAAGAAAGGCTCTACCAAAAAGCAATTTGGTCGAAGAACTGTGTTTACCGAGCAACAGGAGTCCGAATTAAAAGCGGTTATACTGGATATGGAACAGGGCCGACCACTGAGGCAACCGTCTCAGGCCCCGCGCCTCAGAGGCCCCGTGCTGTCCATTGATGTTTGCGAAAAATATCCACTCAAATCATATAAATTTTATATCAAAATAATCTCCATTTAATTACCCGGGGAATAGGCTAATTTACTTTTTCCCCGCTCCTACCCTAATCCTTTTATAACTATTTGAATTTTATTATGGGGCAGTGCTAGATGTCAATCATTACTTTTGAGTGGCTTAGTATTTATCATGAATAAACAATAAATTAATTTGTGCAGTACATAAATGTTGCGTGTTATTATTAACTATAAACAATAAATTAATTTGTACAGACATAAATGTTGCGTGTTATTATTAACTATAAACAATAAATTAATTTGTGCAGTACATAAATGTTATTTGTTTGTGTTTCGTGTTATTATTTGGCCGAGTCGATTGTAAACTTCTAATATCCAAACTCGAGAACCTAATCTTGAGTACTCGCTTCAGGCCCCGTGCCCTTCTAAGGCCGGCTCTGATATGGAACGACAATTATTTAGTCTGACTCTGAGGGATGTGCGACGCCTGGTGTTTCAGTTTTGCGAAACCAGAAACATCAAACACCCGTTCAATAGAACTGAACAGATTGCTGGACGAGATTCGACCAAATCATTTATCAAGAGGCATACTGACAGCTCATTGCGTATTCCAGAACCATCATCAATGGCGCGAGCTTTTAGCTTCAACAAGACTAAAGATACACTCTATTTTGATACCCTTGAGAAAATTCTCTATAAAGATGACAGGAGGGTAATGCCTGATACAAACATTTACAGCGTTCATGAGTCAGACACAAACCTTCCAAGATAACCGCTCGGAGAGGGAAACGGAGTATAGGGACAATGACGAATGCCAAAAAGGGGAAGACGATTACAGCTGTCTGTTGTGTCAGTGCAACGAGAAATTACATCCCTTTATGATAATTTTCCCGAGAGTCCGAATGAAGCCCGAACCTATGGATAACAGTATACCGGGCGCAATCGGACGTGCGAGAAAATCCGGCTGGATCAGTTAAGAACTTTTTTTCTGAATGGTTTGACCATTTTCTGGCTCAAGTCCAACCAAAGTCACGGCCTGATCTAACATTGCTTCTAATGGATGGTTACGGTTCGCACGCCAAGAATCTTGAGCTTATTCAGAAAGCCCAAGACAATAACGTCATTCTCCTATCTCTTCCATCGCACCGCGCTCACAAACATGGCCGTAGAGGAAGGTTTAAAAAAAAAAACATGGCTACCGTATGCGCCTGCTCGGATTTTAAATTAAAATCCGGGCAGGCGCATACGGTAGCCATGTTTTTGAATGATATTTGAATGATAATTTTGAAATAGAATTTTAGGTAAGTATTGTTTTAAAGATCTTTCCTCTCACGAACACATTTTCCCGGATTTTCACAATTATCTGTCCGGATTAGGCATGTTTTAGCCATGTTACCCATATAGGCCCGTATGGCAGTGCCTACAGGTTTCAACCGTTTGACCGGTCATTTTTGAAGTCCCTAAACACCTTTTACAACTATGAGGTGCAGGCGTGGCTGCGTACCCATTCCGGTCGCATTTTTACTGAGTATCAGGTACCCGAACTCCTGAGTAAGGCCTATGGTAAAGCGGCAACTCATGAGAATGTAGTGAATGTGTTTCGCAGCTGTGACATTGCGCCATTTAGGCCCAATGTATTTGCAGATGGGGATTTCACTGCGGCAGGAATGATCGGGTTCTACCCACGTGCTGGAGGAGTAGCAAAGCCGCCAAGCGAGTCATAATCTGTTTTCACGGAGGCATCTGCCAACTGTGGACTCGACCTCCCTTAGCCATTCACCTCTCGTGTTGAGACGGAAGATGAGGGACAAGAGAATTCTGTGATCAACATTTTCCAACCAAATCAAAATATTCAGAACACCAACCACCCAGCACCTGATGGTAACAGCACTGACGTTGAAAATAGGGATACTATTCATCAGGTATCATTCAGTGAATTGCTCTGGGTGAACAAGTCTTGGTCAACAGATATCTCGAATGGGAAAAGGAAGAGGAAATGAACCATGCGGCAGTGCTGACAAGTTCGCCATACAAGAGGGAAATGCGTGATTCTAAGAATAAATAAAAAATGGGCGGTAGTCTTGAAACGAGTGTCTCATAGCCACATGCAATGGAAGAAGGAAGAAAGACATAAAAAAGCTCTGAGGTGCAAACGTTCCATGGGACCAAAGATGAATCATCCACCAAGTGGCAAGGAATGGTTCTGCCTTGTGTGTCAAGAAACATGGAACGAGAGTCGCCCGAGAGAGCAGTGGATTGTATGCCAAATTTGTTCCGACTGGGCACGTGAACATTGCACCAGTCATGACGGACCAGACGATTGCTTCATCTGTGACTACTGTAATGAGTAACCCTAGTGATGAGTAAGAATAGATGTTATGGCGCTGTTTCTTTAATGGTTAATCAAACCATGATTAGTGTTCAACGTTCCTTGCAAAAATGCTTTCAGTGCTGTGGACTATGACATTCATTTGAACATCATTTAATACAAGTAGTTGAGACGTTCATTAAAATTCTCTCTCAGTATCTTTGTTTACTAAAAGCATTGCCTTATATTTTATATTTCATGTTAAACAAAAAATAAATGTTCCAGTGTTTATTCTCTTTTAATTGTGACGTATAGAGATAATGTTGACATGCGTGGGGTAATATGGACACCCGTGTCCATATAACCAACACATGTGGGGATATGGACCCCTTGAACAAAAATAATAAATGTTAATAGCTGAAGTTACTTCAAAGACAGAAGGACATGTGTCTATGTATATAATACCGATCTATCAAAGGATAAGGACACTGAATGGTAGTTTTACTGGATATGCTGGTGTACGAGAAAATTCTGCTTTTCCTTAAGGGATCCATATTACCCCCTGTTAACATATATATATATATATATATATATATATATATATATATATATATATATATATATCTATCGGCCATAAAAAAAGGGTACATTTTAGAATGGCTATAAAATCAACATTTGTCATTTAATTTTAATAAAACTTCTACACAATGAAACATAATGTATTTATCTATACGTACACAAGATTTCAGACTAAAATGTCAAATAATTCAAATTCTATCAACATTTAACGAAAGAGTATGATTTTTCTACTTAACATGCAAAAATTATTAAACCTTTTTAATATTTTTTCTAAAAATAATTTTTAACTTAAAATTTACCTGAAATTATTAAAAAAATTGTTCAAAATGGAAGGAAAGCATTTCGAACAATTTTTTTAATAATTTCAGGTAAATTTTACGTTAAAAATTATTTTTATTGAAAAAAAATATTAAAAAGGTTTAATAATTTTTGCATGTTAAGTAGAAAATCATACCCTTTCGTTAAATGTTGATAGAATTTGAATTATTTGATATTTTAGTTTGAAAACTTATTTGCTTATAGATAAATACATTATGTTTTATTGTGTAGAAATTTTATTAAAATTAAATGACAAATGTTGATTTTATAGCCTTTTTAAAATGTACCCTTTTTTTATGGCACACCCGTTTATATATATATATATAATATATAATATATATATTATATATATATATAATATATATATATATATATTATATATATATATATATATATATATATATAATTATATATATATATATATACAGGGTGGGCCGTAAGTTTCCATACATAGGAAAAATAAACATTTTTTTATGGACAACCATTTTTATTTATATAATATGCTCTACATGGTTGCCATTGTTTTGAAAACACATTTCAATACGTGTTCCCCACTGTTGATGAACACGCATTAGCACAGTTGACGTTATGCTTGTAATGGCGTTGGTGATACGTTCCTTTAGATGATTTATGTCTCGTATCTTTTCCTGATACACCATGGCCTTCAAGTGCCCCCAAAGATAGAAATCAAGGGGGGTGAGATCTGGGGATCTGGGAGGCCACTCCACAGGACCACGCCGACCAATCCAAGCATCCGGAAACTGCTGCTGATCCAAATACCGACGCACGTGAAGACCATAATGAGGTGGAGCTCCATCTTGCTGGAAGTAAACTGGGAAGTTACCTTCCTCGTTTAGCAGGGATGGGAAAATCTCTTCTTGCAACATGTTAAGATACCTTTCGGCATTAAGATTTCCACTGACAAAAATTGGTCCAATAATTCTGTCACCCCATATCCCGGCCCACACCATCACTTTACCGGCACCTTGCATCTTCGTCGGACTCAGCCAGTTAGGGTTAGCATTACTCCAATAACGTATGTTTTGCCGATTAACCTCTCCATTGACGTAAAAATTTGCTTCATCAGTAAACAAGATCTTAGTTGAAAAGTTTGCATCCTCGTTCACTTTGGTTAATGCCCATTCACAGAATTCCATCCGTCTATCCGGGTCGTCTTCACTCAAATGCTGTGCCATATGCAATTTGTATGGATGCCATTTGTTTGCTTTCAAATGCGCCTGATACTCGATCTGCTGACACCACTTTCTGCAGACAACCGTCGTGTACTTTTTCTGGGACTCCGTGTAAGCGCTGTAAGTATCGTAGCTGTTGTGTCTTCATCGGTGGCTGTACGTCTTGGACCACTTCGCGGTTGATCTGCAACATTTCCAGTTTTCTGAAACTTGTTAATAAGTTTTGCCACAGTGTCGTGTGTGATGTTCGTTCCATGTTGTCTGTTAAAGTTCATTGCAACCATGCGACTGCTTCCCGACCCAGCCATCAGTATGATTTCAATTCGTTGCTCTTTCGTCAAACGCATATTCTTAGGGTATCTGAAACATAAAAACAAACGTTTAATTTTTCCTATGTATGGAAACTTACGGCCCACCCTGTATATATATATATATATATATATACAGGGAGGGCCGTAAGTTTCCATACATAGGAAAAATTAAACGTTTGTTTTTATGTTTCAGATACCCTACGTCGAGTTGAGTTCTGCGGACTGCGCGCAATAATTTCATGAATCATATTTACGTGTTGCACAGTTATTGTGGGTCTTAGCCTACCATTATTACTTTTATGTTGATTGCTTACATTTTCTTTTGTTCTAAATTTTCTAACAATTTGCGATATTGTCTTTCAATCAGGTGGATCTCTGCATCCACATTCTTTGCAAAAGTTCCTCTGCATCTTCATCACAGAATTTGTCACATGAAACCACTCAACGATATTGATTTCTTGTTCCAGCTGCAAACGCGGCATCACTGTTTGAGGGTTCAACCATATTGTTCTGTGGAGACTAGGTTCTTAAGGAGGCTTAGATGAGACTTAGCTTTCATTAAAGACTATAGCCTTGTAAGGTTTTCTATGGCTTTATTAGGCGATAGTCCGCTATAGTTGGTAGCGGTATCACCTTTTCCTAATTTCGTAGAAAGTAGGAAATGTTATTGCTTTAAGTATGAAATAGTGAAAGAATGTTTTTAATGCACAAAGTTTATTAGTTATTAAATAATGAAAAATGAGAAATGTATAGGTATGTGTGGGGAAAAACCCCAATCTGTTATCCTTCTGAAGAAAAAACCTCAGTACTAAAATATACATCCATTATGAAATAACGGGCAAAAAAAAATGGGACATTTATTTGGGACAAAAAAAAAAAAAAAAATATATATATATATATATATATATAGAGAGAGAGAGAGAGAGAGAGAGAGAGAGAGAGAGAGAGAGAGAGAGAGAGAGAGAGTCCCAAATAAATGTCTCCCATTTTTTTTGCCCGTTATATATATATATATATATATATATATATATATATATATATATAGTGTCCCAAATAAATGTCTCCCATTTTTTTTTGCCCGTTATTTCATAATGGATGTATATTTTAGTACTGAGGTTTTTTCTTCAGAAGGATAACAGATTGGGGTTTTTCCCCACACATACCTATACATTTCTCATTTTTCATTATTTAATAACTAATAAACTTTGTGCATTAAAAACATTCTTTCACTATTTCATACTTAAAGCAATAACATTTCCTACTTTCTACGAAATTAGGAAAAGGTGATACCGCTACCAACTATAGCGGACTATAGCCTAATAAAGCCATAGAAAACCTTACAAGGCTATAGTCTTTAATGAAAGCTAAGTCTCATCTAAGCCTCCTTAAGAGCCTAGTCTCCACAGAACAATATGGCTGAACCCTCAAACAGTGATGCCGCGTTTGCAGCTGGAACAAGAAATCAATATCGTTGAGTGGTTTCATGTGACAAATTCTGTGATGAAGATGCAGAGGAACTTTTGCAAAGAATGTGGATGCAGAGATCCACCTGATTGAAATACAATATCGCAAATTGTTAGAAAATTTAGAACAAAAGAAAATGTAAGCAATCAACATAAAAGTAATAATGGTAGGCTAAGACCCACAATAACTGTGCAACACGTAAATATGATTCATGAAATTATTGCGCGCAGTCCGCAGAACTCAACTCGACGTTTGTCAGCAAAAGTAGGTATTTCACGAACGTCTGTGCATCGTATACTTCGTACTGAATTAAACCTTTTTCCTACAAAATTAATTTACAAGCTTCACTAACTAATGTTCAAAAACGAATGGAATCCCCA